>JAEBDU010013430.1:2937402-3247586 GCA_016802625.1 Heliconius numata | reverse complement strand
TATATATATATATATATATATATATATATATATATATATATATATATTTAATGCATAAAATTTAATACAAAAGAATGCAAAAGATGGGCTTAATGCTAAATAACATATTTATAATTAACATTATAATCATATAGCCTTTTTCGTATACTTACGTTTAGCAAAATGTTCTTGCTCCAACAATTTACTGCCAAGAGTATTAATCTCGTCCACACGTGGCTTATTGGCTTGCAGTTCCTGTTCAAAGTTCTGATGTTTCTGTACTTTGCCGTTCAGGTTCGTCGGGTCGAGGTACGAGTCATCGGTGGCGAATTTTAGCTTCTCGTTAATCCATCCTATAAAATAATGTAAGTTTATTAAGTATATTTTTAATTTTAAAATATATTTTTTTCTTATCTCCGCTTTCGGCTTGAATTGAAAGACATTGCATATTGAGTGGCGAAAGTCAATCCCGTACTTTATTTTGCCAGAATGGGGAAATGGGATAATTAATCCCTCCCAAGTGAAGTTAAAAAGAATAATGTCACTCACCTTTCGTTTCGTCACAATCACGTTCGAATTGTTGATATTTGTAGGCGTCTTCGAGTAAAGCACGGCGTTGGTTAGATTTTTCTAGCAGGGCAGCGCGACGTTCCAGCAACTACAAAGTATAACTCTTAGTTATCTCCACAATGACTGAATAATTATTATATTTTAAATATTGTAGGTATACTAAATAATATTCTATTATTTTAAGCCTTACCATTTCCCTACGTTGGGCGACATCGTCAGCTGCGTAATGTTGACCTTCAATGAGCTTGGTGGCAAACTCATCTAGGGCTTTAATTTTCTCTTCTTGAGCAGCAAGAGATTTCTCAAAGTCCTCGTGTTTCTTGAGAAGCGCCTCCACAGAATCCAGGGAGTCACCGACATCCTCGTTGGCGAGGAAGGCCTTAAAGAAACAATGATTAAATGTAAGAATTTCTGTTATGTCCAAAAATTTCAATATTTTCAAATTTATTGATTTTTTAAACATATTTTTGTGTATTTATGCATCCCTTTTTATATAAGCGAGTTTCGTAGATAAAAGAACCTACAGTTATGACACCACTTTTTACTTCATTATCTCCCTGCGCAAAGATTGAACTCAAACTCTTATACAATCAGACAAATAAATAAATGTAAAAAAAAAACCATACCTCCTGTTTATGCATCCACGCATCAGCCTGTTCCGTATCTCTATAGAACAGCTGCAGATCCATGCACTGCAAGTACAGGACGCGCCGCTGCTCCCACAGCGCGTGCAGCGCTGCACGGTCGCGGTGGAGCGCTTCGAGCGCCGCCTGCACTTCTGCGGCGCCGCGGTGTCCTCCTTCGACTAGCGCTTCACCGCTGCTTACGCACGCGTTCATTACGTCCTCGCGGGCGTCCATCTCGCCCTATCAGTTAATATATATTTTCATATGGACATGTGCACGTAAGAAAATTTTTTAAACTGATAATATTGAAACTTATAAGCCTTTTGAATGCATTTTGGAATACAAGTTCCTTAGGAAATCATCCAAGTGCTATAGCCAATGAATTCATATTTTTTATCAAGGTATAGAAAATTACCCGTTTACATAATTAATATTTTAATTTTGAAATATGGGTGATATTTCAAAATTAAATAATGCAATTTTTTTAATTAAATTTTGCTATTCAAAACTTTTAATAATACACTTAATAAATATTAAACAAAGATCATCAGTATCACCTTATGTTCCTGATGTCTCTCCAATAGAGCCTCAGCCCCGGGTACATCCTTGGCGAGGTCGTCAGCAGCTATCAAGGCTCGGATATCACTCATCCAGGAGATGAGGTCGCGGTAGTCGGCCAAGAAACGGTGGAGCGCGTGAGAAGATTCTAGTTCCGTACGACGCTCCTGTAAATGAGAAATTGATAAAAAATGGACTATTAATTACTAGGGTCCTGGGTTTTCTATTTAATTCTTTTATATTCCAAAACTAGACTGAACATCTAGTAAAGATACATACATATACAAATTTATAGATTATTGCATTATTTACATTATGCAAAGTATTTAATTTACTTTTATTACAGTATTCTTCACACATTTTTTTAAATTTTGGTTATATTAAATTTATTAACACATTAAAACAATACAATCATAAATCGACATAATGACTAATAGAAAAATTCTAGTATAAAATTTTATATTAATATAATTATACGACACATAAAACAGATATAATAATTTCCGTACCTGAGCTTTCTGCACCAGTCGTTGCCAGGCCTGCGCGATCTCGTCCCGTTTGGAGTGTATGGCGGGCGCGTGGTCCGCGTGGATGGCGGCCAGGCGAGCAGCTTCACCATCTAATGTGGACACTTTGTCCTCCAGTGCGGCTAGATCACGTTCCACACCCTCGTGTTTGCGCTGTTTAATTAAATGCAATATAAATGAATATTTAAAAATAAGCATAAAAATATTATATAGTTTACTTTTATAGATATATAGCAAAGACAGAGATAAATCAGAAATCAGAATTAAGTTTTTGTTGTTTATTAAATTAACGTTGAATTCCCCATAAAGGTGGATTAACAGAGGGAACCTAGAAATATAGTGTTAAAGACACTGTTCCGACAACTTCCGTTCCCAATTTTCCGCCAACTGAACGCCTCACATCATCTGTTCCCAGAGTGAGGAAATGAAAATATTAAAAGTTTAATTAATCCGAGTGTGTAAATTGTGTAACCAAATTAGAGAAACCTATACTTTGACGTTTTTTCTTTTGATACACACCAATGCTTTAAACAGAATATAGAAAACAAGATAGCTAAAAAAATATTTTATTGTTGTGTTCAATCCAACCTGTAAAGTCTGCACAGTTGCCAAATCCCGTCCATAGTCATCGGATCCCAGTACAACATCCTTCTCAGATATCCACGCGATGGTTTCATCCGCGTCGCGGTTAAAACGCTGTATCTCATGAGCTCCAAACAAGCGCTCTTGACGCATGAGCGCCATCTGACGGAGACGCTGCCAGGCTTCATTAAGCTCCTGAAGAAAAAAAAATAAATAATAGAAAAACCAAAAAAAAAGTACAGTTTGATAATTTTTTTTCATTTTCTCATTCAATTTTCATTTATTTAAATATTTTAAATTATTTTTAAACTACTTTAATTATAGAAAAATAAGTAAAGAATTTATGATACTGATGTTATAATTTAATAAAAAAAAATAATGAATCTAACATAAATTAAAGAGTCAAAAGTGCTCATAAAAGTGTATTTGAGAAAACAAAATATAATAAAAATAAAAAATAAAAATCTAAATTTGATTCATGCTGCATCCTGCAGACAACAGGGTAAGCAGAGAGAACCCAATGTTAGGATACCCCGTTTCTATCTTTCCGCCTCTTTTAAAACGCTTAATACAAAATTTACTTTCCTAGGATCTAACCATTCTCTTAACCTTAGATCACAGGACGATAATAATAGAATTGCCACTCAACCGCACACAAGCCAATGGTGAGTCTTTTACAGTGAAAGCTGCAGTCCTTTGGAATACACTCCCGCGCGAACTACGCCAGTCTAAGTCTTTTCACATTTTCAAGCGTCGAGTTAAAAGCTATTTCTTATCGCTATAAATGATGTATGTATGTAAAATTTATTTATATATATATGGAAAAGAATTCGTTAGTCCAGGAAAGGAATTCGTTAGAGGATAGTGAGAGGTTAAGAATATGGCACAGGACAGGAAGGATTGCGTTAAGTGTTAGGAGAATCATACATCGGCTAATGTTATCAAAAACAGTAGCGTCGGATTTGATTAAGAACAATAATTTTTGAATCCTAATGTGTAAAAGTAAGAATCCAAACAAAAATAAAACAAGCTTACATCTTTCCTCTTAACAATAGTCTCTCTCTCAGGATGTCCCTCCAGTACAAGTCTTTCAGCAAGCTGGTTGACTTCGGTGACCCGGTACTCTTGCGCCGCCATGTCCTTTTGGAACTCATCAAATTTACGCTGCAATACTTCCACATGTTCCAGGTCTGATCCAAATTCATCCGCACAGACAAATGTCTCCTGTAAATAGTTATATAAGAATTTTATTATTCTTTCTTTTATTATTTTATTTTAAATGTTAAAATATATTTTATTACACATAGAAACGCACAATGATTAGTAAAAACTATAGCTATATTAGTACATACACAATTCTTGAAAAGAAGCAATATTCATCTTCTTAATTATGAACACAACAATAATAAAAACTTATAGTGAAAATATTTAGAAATATATTATTACTTTAATATCATCAACACCCTAAACCATAACTCTTCAAAATCATTGATTAAGTTTTTTTTCATTTTTCACTCTGTACCCGGCTTATAGCTGTAGCAGTACAGTATGGAAAACAGTGTTAAGACACTCCATTCGCCCAATTTCCACCAAATAATTTAGACATTGTGTGTTGAGTGGCGGAACTAAACGCAGCGCTTTGTCTTGTTACCAAATTGAAGAAATAAAATATCAATAAATAATGATTCATTCCCCCTAGTGCGAATCGAACTCGTAACCATCGTGTTCCCGTCACACGCTTATGCCACTGTGCTACGACGACCTCTATAATAAAGTTATAATATTCATCACAACATACCTTATCATGAATCCAGAACATAACTTCATCACAATGTCTCAGGAACTGTACCAATACAAGAGCCTGCTGCAATTTCATTCCCTTCTCAGCTAGTCGAGATAGTAAGAGCTCCCACAGACGATGTAATTCATCAAGTCTCTTACGAATAGTTTCAGAGGCAAAATGGCCAGCCGAGATCATCTCACTACCGGTATTGTCCAGAACTACGATAGCATTGGAATGAGCAGCTACCTCTGCTTCGAAGGCTTGATGTTTTTGAATCTTAGCCTATTTGAAAAATAAATACAAATTATTTATTTTCTGATCTAAACTATTAACACTAGAAGCGCCGCCGTCCCATTTTTGTCCCAAACGCAAGTTTGATTGTATATATCTTATTTATTTGTTAATTTATGTAGATGAAACTTTTTGTCTATTACCAATTTTACATCTTTATTTAATTAAAAATATAAATAATTTTATAGCAGTCATACTTTTTGACAAAAAAAAAAGATTTACCTAGAACTGCCGCTGGGTCATTTTTGTCCCGCCTTTATTATTTTATTATTTGAGGGTATAATTTGACTTATTTTCATGCCTCGAGGACGAGGTGGAGGTGAAAGGGCGACGCTTGGGTAATTGAATAGTAGGTTTAGCAGTCAATGCCTAAGTTTTTAGAAAAAAAATCCTTATAAGATCATTTTTTTTGTCCATCCGTCTGTCTGTGCCTTTATCTCAGGAATGCTTGGGGAAATCGAGTTGATATTCATATGAGTATGTGAACATTAAGTACATGACGATCTGCAGTCCCTTGATTTCTTGAAAAAGCGCCCTTAAAAAAAGATATGACCATTCACATAGTAAAAAACGTGTATTTCGACACTATAAAGGGAATCAAAATAATAAGGTACTTTCAGTTAACTTAGAATTATGAAATTTGGCAGATAGCATCTACATGTAGTACCAGTACAGGAAAAAATCTGAAAACTATACATTTATGTATAAATCTTAAAAAATAATAGCTAATAAAAGTGGGGTAAAATTGGTGTCAATACTAAATTTTGCCGCTAGTTCAAGTGAGGTATCAGATGAAAGGATGACTAAGCTAGGCTTGAATTTCAGAAAAACACTCGATACCAAATGTGGACAATTGTAGGGTAGGTATAGGGAACCTGGGAACCTAGTGCTATGCACTCCGCTGGCATTTTCCGCCGAATTCTGGAGGCATTACCACGCAATGTTATAAATCATCTGTGATGTATCACTGATGAAGAATATATTAATACATTACTTGGCCTAATAATAATATTAACTAATTTCAATAACTTATAATTTTGTAAGAGTTATTCAATTAGTTGTCACGACCTTAGAACGTATTTGAAATATTTGATTCTTTCTTTGTGTTTTGTTTTTTGGTACTTTTATGTTTGTTAAAGAATAAGAATTGATTATTTAAGATGGTTTACATATTTTACGAATTATTTTAATAATATTTTTCTTGTATTATACCAACAATCAACATAATAAGTAGAATGGGACAAATTTGTCACGACGGCGGTTCAAGGGGGGTCTCAATCTTCGGCACTTGTAGTGTTAAGGAAAAAAACTTAAATTAAAAACCAATAAAAATATTTTTACCATATGCATTGACAGGAAGACAAAAATAAAATTTAAACAACTCCAGATATTCCTTTAAATTTAAAATAAACACCAAATCAGACAGAATTTGTATACCTGTAAATTAGTAGGATCTTTGTAGCTCTCATCACTGGCTGCTTGGAGTTTTTCTTGAATCCATGACTCTAGCTCGTCGGCATCACGCTTGAAATACTGGAAGCGACGTGAGTCTTCCAACTTCTCACGCTTGGCACGTGCCTCTTGCTTGAAATCTTCATAGCGGTTTAATACCTAATTGAATGGTGTCCAATTTTAATGCTTGACTATGTTAGATTACATATTCGTATTTATTGTAGAAAGGCAAAAAGTTGATACAAATTAGTAACGAAAATATTTATTGAATTAATATTAATAATCCTATCCTATATCTTATAAAACAAAGTCGCTTTTCGTGTCTGTCTGTTGTTTCTAACTCTTCTTCTTCTAATCCACCCAACGGATTTTGATGCGGTTTTCACCATTAGGTTGAGTATTTTTCGTAGAAGGTTTATATATAGTTTATTATTTGTACATTCTTATGTAAATTAACATAAATACGATAAATGTGTATAAAGTCCTACCCGTTGACACTTTCGCGCATGCGCTGCTTTAATGGTAAGTACTACATGAAAATAATGTACTGGAGTATTGTTCCTCTTAATAAGATTTACAAAAAAGTCCGCGATAGCATATTCGTATATATATACTTTTAAGAATAACGTGTAGTGATCATATTTCTCTCTAAAAATTGTAATTTCAATATATTTTTTATTGTGAGGGATATTTTTTCATAATGGTATTAATCCTTATCATTTAAAATACTTTATTCATTTTCTACGTTAAACGAAGATAAAATTTGCTTTTTACACTATTTCGAAATTGCGAATAGTTTTAGAGAAAAATGCATTTAATTGTTGACACATCCCGCCGTTGACTCATCAGCTGTGCCGACTCAAGTTTTACTTATCCCTTACTCTCAGCATATAAATAAGTATATTAGTTACGTTGGCCATTTAATATAGATCAAAACTGTATTTTACTGTTTTTCATTTCAATAAATACTTTAGAAGTTACAATATCAAAAAATCCTTGCTGCGAAACGGCTCGCCACTCGCCATGCGTCCGCCGCGCACGCCTGCCTTACACGCATCGGTGGTTCAGTGGCAGAATGCTCGCCTGCTACGCGGGCGGCCCGGGTTCGATTCCCGGCCGATGCATTCTATTTAATTTTCCTCACAGACAGCCACGTAGTGCTTGCTTTTCATAATACCCTCTTCAGCATTAACCACAAGCTCGAAAAAAAAACCCGTCTGCCTCTATAGCAACGAAGATGTAGATGCGTTTGCACGTATTGGATAATTGGAGTTGAATGTATTAATTCAGCGCGATATGTTTGGTTTCATATTTTTTGTAGTAGTTATTAGTAGGTATATTTTAATAAGTACTTGAAAAGATTAGTAGCACAGATTTAAAATTACGGTACCTACTAAAAAATCCTTGCTGTGTAAAACAATTGGAAAATCCTTATTGAAACTACGAAAATGCGGGTTGCATTAGGGTTTAATTAATTTTCACATTATCTTAGGTGCTTTGCAAACATACATTATATGAATAATCCAGTAGTAAAAGCGGGCGAAGCCGCAACAGGGTCGCTAGTATTAATAATAATTCAATAAATATTAAAATTAAAAAGGGGTTAATCAATCATGAAATCATGTGCTGAAGTTTGACTTTAATAGACAATAGTATTAAAATATTATTTAATAATCAGGTCAATTAAATATATATATCTTTTTAATCACATGTTAAATAAATGCATTGTCAATTAAAATACAATTGGCTTCATTGTTATTACCTGCTCACGTCGCTCTTGAATGTCCTCTGCAGTTTCAAGGATCTTCACCTCCTTAGGGGGAGGGATTTGCTCCATGATGGAAGCTTAATCAGTATCTGTAAATAAAAATAGACAAATATTTGTAGATATGACAAAATTTTTGCTTAGCTAGTATGCTAATTTAAGGAGTATTTATTTTAAAATTCATAATTACTGATACCTACTTAAACTTTTAAAATAGATTTTAATAGAAAATGTGGCACAACATCTTTTTGTAAATGTTAAGGTTGAGGGTTCAATCTCTTCTTAAGAGAACTAATTAATTACATGACACCACTGAATATACAATGTCACACAATTGCAGCTGAAATCAGGGAACAAATTTTATAACACTAGGTTCTTACTACCTATCCTGTTATATGAGGTATGAAGCATGAAGCTAAGAAAAAAAATATTGTACATTCTAGAATATCACCATTACATCTCAAATAAACTGATGACCAAAAATAATTGTCTAAAGCCATAATAAAGTTAAATTAAATAAAAACAGTTTCTAAAAATTTAAGCCTGCTTAGTTGAGTAATGTAGTTACTTAGAGATATATATGATGAATATTTTAAGTGCAGCACATATAGTGATTGAATGTAATAGGCTTAATGGGTGTGGTTCTTCCTCTTTGGACAATATAGGCATGCTTTACTGGTCACAATTTATTTAGATTTTTTATGATAGGAGATGTAATTCTATGTAATTTTCAATAACTAAAATATTACAAAGACATTGTGGTGCAGTGGGACATTGTCTGACTGTAAATGTAATGGTTATAAGTTTGATTATATTTATTTTAAAGTGCACTGTGGAATTCTGTCGCTCAACCATTTGAACAGAAAGCATAGAAAGAATATAAATATATAAATTTTAGACATGTTAAAACAAAGTGAAAAATATTATAAATTTTATACTTTTTCCGAATTTTTAATAATATATTTTGTATAACTTCTAAAGTCACTGTTTGTATTGTAATTCTATTTAATATAAAAAATAGTAGTAAAAGTCCCACCTGACATAATATTTCCACAAGCACAAAATATGATCATCCAACAAAATAAGTTAATTATCTTTAATACCTGAGGTGAGACTACATTGACATCACTATTACATCACATGTCCTCGTGACTCATCACTTTGTAATTCAGCTTGATAATACAGCCTCTCCATGAACTGTTATTATCTACAGTATTTACAATGAATATTATTGTTGTAACTACTTTTATAAAAAGAGTGATTTATTATTATAAAAAAAAACGAATGCAATATATCTGCAACTATAATGCTATAAACATTTAGTGGACCTATTATCTAAGATAGCGCTGATAAAAGTATATAACGATAAACTCACTCACTATGTGTTGAAACATTCTTAATGATAAACTCCAATTATTATATTATTTTAACATACATATATTGTATGTATTATATATTTATTTTATTACATTTTTCTTTTTTTTATAATGTAATTAATAAAATAGACTGTTAATAAATTGTCATACATGGATAATTTTATAAGTAAAGGCAAAGATGCTTATTGATTAGATATTATCTAGGTCATGTCCATCTACTAGACTATTGAATCCTTATAACTATTTTACAAAATGGATGCTTTGAATTAGTTTGTCCTAAAACTTATGTTTTATAATACACACTTCTAGGAAGAGCTTATTAAAATATCCACAAATAATTTAGGCATGCTTACAACATGAATTTGTTCATGTCAATCAATAATATGACAGCAGTGCTTATTTTTAAATTGGTTTTTTTGTTAATTTAACATTAAGACTACGCACATTAAAGTTGTGAATAATTTAAATGTGAAAGTATAAAATGTAATGGCACCTTCTCTGCAATGCTCCAGATTTAATAATTGGTAGTCGGCACGCATCGTCCGTCGCCACCGACATAGCCTACCTATGGGCTATAGCTACACTTCCCCTCTTATATACAATGACGTAATATTCCAAAATAAACCTAATAAGGATAACGGTATGTCTATTTATATACTTTCTTAAAAAGCCGGAACTCATATATGACGAAAGTAAGATACAAATATTATCAGATGTGTTTGTAACAATAGAATAAAATACAAATAAATCTATGCATCATCAAGAAAAATTGATTTCGGCAATATATGGGCGTGTCAGAATAAAATAATTAAGCTAGTGAGTTTAAGCCACGTAACCTTAGATATCCAAATATATATTAGGATTTTCAATGTTCTGGACTTACCAATAACTGGAAATAAGCACTTAAACTTAACTACTGATGTTTTTCTAGCACTTCTATGAATTTTCTGAGAAAATCGTTCGTTCGACATGCATCCGCGTCACAGTACCTACACAAAATGTTGCTGTTATCAAAATGTCATTCAAGAATCAAGATGTACATAAAATAACTATAAAACCTACAGCTATAAAATGGATACGGTATTAAAAAATTACAAAATTAAAATGTAACTTCATAATACAAAAATGGTATAAAAATAATAAAATCGGTTTTAGAAACGTTTCAATTTTTATTACTAAGCACCGTTTTTATTTTTCTATTTTAGTTACGTCACAATTTATACAGCATTTTACTGTGTCCACACTAAAATTCAGTTGTCAGAAATACTTGTTCTCCTATGGCTGTCGCTATGTTTATTGTATCAATTTGTATGTCAATTATCAATTAACCCCTGTTAATAATGGCCTGTTGATTATTAAAAAGCTGAGTTTGGTTTAACGACTATCGATGTGCAGTGTAGCGTGGGTGTAAATCATGGCTGCTGGCGGCGAGGATCTGTGGCGCGATTGCGCGTCCTGGCTTACGAGATGTGGCTTGTTAAGGCCCGATCATAAAGCAAATTGGGAAAAAAGTACCATACATGACCTGGCATACACTTTACGAGATGGTGTGCTTCTTTGCAACTTGCTTAACACTTTGCACCCTGGATGTATCGACATGAAAGATGTGAATCAGCGCCCTCAGATGGCACAGGTATTTGAATTCTAACTATGCGACCTTCGCTCTAATTACCACTAAATCGTTAATATTTTTCAACATTGGCACAAATATTTTAATTGAATTGTAATATTCATTCATTCTTTATTCAAATAACTGATAAAGTTATTGAATATTTGCCTTGCAAACGTAATTTTTACTTTTCGTATGAATATTATAGGTAGATGATATTAATATATTTAATACTATTCAAAGTCAGTAAATCAATATTACAGTTACACATATTCATATGTGTTGAAACATTAATTATGCATGCATTGATGAATGGAAGTACCCATTGATGTTTATGTCAAATGAATAAGTCTATAGTTTATTGCTGTTATCTATATGGGTAACATCTGAATGAAAGGGTCAATGTTCTATTTTTACTGAAAGTTAAATATAAGGCCTATCTTTCAATTTCATGATTTCTGATTATATCTGTCTCAATAAGCATTAAATGTACAGACATTTAAAATAAATTTTGATACAAATACAAATCAACTACATTATTTATAAATATACTTATTTAATAGTAAATTGAAAACCATTATTTAAATATACATATAAAATGTATTATTTTATATTTTTTAATTAGATTTATATATTTGATAATTGATAGAAAAAATATATTTTTCTTTACAATTCTTTATGACTTTTTTTATTCAACTGTTGTATTACACACAAAACTTTAAAGCTTCTGAGACACCTTACCTAATATTTTTTATCAACGTGGACAATCTTTATATCTAAAATTGTCTTTTGAAATACAATTCTCTTTTATAGATCGTGTGAATTGACAAAATAATTGTGTAATACTAAAATTATTTTTACTTGTCTACAGTTCCTTTGCATGAGAAATATTAAAGTTTTTCTAAGAACATGTCATGAAGTATTTGAACTCAGAGAGACAGATCTGTTTGACCCATCTATGCTATTTGACCTCTCAAACTTCCATAGAGTGTTGTGTACACTTGCAAAACTGAGTCAATGTCCAAAGTCACTGGCTAGAAATGTACAGTAAGTAGTTATTTTATTTTATATAAAAAAAAAATTTGTTTTGATTAATTTACATTTAAAAAACCATTATTTCATGTTTTATTGGACAGCAGGGAGGGCAGAGGGAACTTACTATTAAGACACTATTGTCCACTTTCTGACCAAATTTCAACACAAATTTGATTGAGTCCTAGACGTCTATACCATGTGTTATCTATTGGAGCAGAGACATGAAAATATTTTACTTTACTTATTTGGTCTTCCTGACCCATCCTATCCTCTAATTACTATATTGAAGCATCATTTAAAAAATCCTTAGAATACTATAGTATTCAATATTTTTTTAAATTCACAGACCATTCTCAGCAAGAAGAACACAATCAGAAGAGGACATATACAAAGATCTGCAATCTGTGTAAGTAACTTTTTTTATTAACTTCACAGAAATACAGTTTTACAACTTTCTTTTAAATATGTACCATTACAATAGCGCAAACCTTCCAAACGATATACCGCCTCCATATGAAGTGGATGATTTTGAAGAACAAAATAATGTGGCAGAGGTCCCATGGATACAGTTCACAATACCCAGCGTGACTTGCGAGGATCGTGTCGAGGAGATATACGAGGACCTCTGCTATGTCAAGTTCACATCTGACATGCCTGAGGTTGCAATATTTTGATGCAATACATTCTTTTTTTGTTTCCGCTGTTGTAAATTTAAACTATAATACTTAAAGAGAAATAAGTACTTATTCAATTATGGAAAATAATATAGAACATTTATTTTCTTTGTACAGCAGAAATAAATTAATATTTTTATATAGAGTGAATACTGAACTATCTTTCAAAACACTTTTTCTTAATAACCTCATTACCTGTTTCTGCAAACAATATTATTTACTTTTACGAATGTGTCATATTTTTTCTCAGTAAATGATATAATTTTTAGTGCATATTTATTACTTAGCAGAACATTTAGTTCGTGCGTACTGTTATCTTTTGAGATATTATGGACAGATATGATAGAGCCGTTTTATTTTTAGACATTGATGAGCCATACATATATCATACTTTTAGTTATCCTAATATAATTTGAATGATAGTTCCTTATTCCAATGGATTTAGTTCTGTAGTAGTAAATGTCAATGTTGGTCGCACGACGCGCCTTTAGTAAACTTTGGTTATTTTATCAATTTTGCTTTCGATATGTGTTTTAAACTTGTGTATTATTCATATTAAAAAATAGGCATTTTGATATTTGTTATGTAGATAAAATTATATTTTCTTTATTGAGCATTATTTTTCTGCTTTTGCCAACGTTTTGACGCTAGCACAAATATTTGTTTATAAACATTCACACATTCCTTTAATCATTTGATCCGCCTGTAACATGACACGCTACGTGTTTTTATTTTCATTCGAAGTGTATTATAACTCAGTTTCCACTCGTTTAAAACTCTTCTGCCTAAAAATAAAATTAAAATAGCATATACTCACACCCTACTTCTCAGATATAACGCAAAGCTGACGATTGTTTATGAACCGTTCCTGAAGGGATGCAGCCGGCGTAGTTATAAATTTGAATCGAAGTTATGATACGCTTGTTTGGAACTGTGTGTATTGGTTACGAATAGATTGAACGAACGTATACAATATGTTTATTTATAAAAGGCGGATGTTCTGCAAAACTAATATAGGTAGTAGTGTCTTCGTATTATTATGTTTTACTCTAATACTTGATGATTTCCTTAAAATTCTCATTACATTTTAAAATAAATATAAGCAATCGTAATAAATATACTTGCGACCTTTACAATAGCTTTAATGTATTATCTAGAGTCGGAGGTCTGCGGATTCCGCTGTACACATCGTTTTTAATTAACTTATCGTATAATATTATCAAAATATATGAAATAATAATTAAAAATATAAAACACGATTAATGTTCTTTATCAAATATTTATATTCTAACACATATTGCAAAGTTAGGTACATTAGGTCTATAAGTTACCTACTTTAAATATTTGCAACAGTCATTTTCATTTCAATCATGTATGTATGTTAAAGCAACATGATGTAGGCGCAAAGTTGAAGGATATCAAGTGAAATAACGAGTTAAATGAACTCTTAACTAGTTCTAGCGTTTTTGTCGGGTTGCTTATGGCTTGATTCCAAAATCATGAGTAATTCAGTATTTTAATCTAAACTGAGTATCTTTCGAGTATATATCCTTGTCTTCAAGTATGAAGGTACTATAAATATAAAGTATGTAACACTATAAGTAGGTATATACTGCGTAACAATTACGACTTTTACTCATCTCCGTAATTATTACTTTTATCTTCCGTGAAATTTGTGGACAAACTTACATAAATTTTTACTCAAATATTAAATTCCATCTAAGTATATCCCATATACAGGATGGAATTGTCAGCGCCACTTTAAATGAAACCACAGTTTTAACTACTCTATAAAAGCCTAACATAATTCGGAAAAAAAATAATTCTCAAAAATGAAAAAGTTTTTTTTTCAAACAAAATAAATAATAAAATTATCGTTTTAAAATAAAACGCCATTTGTAAAGTATAACATAGGCACGCACACACTTACCTGTCAAAGCGGCAACGTCGCATACGTATGTGTGCGTCACAGGAAATACAGGTATGGATAAAAATCGTGAAATGAAAAAAAAATCCTACGTCCAAACCGTTGAGGTACCTTCATCAATTTTTTTAATTCTGGGTTTGAAATATTTTACCCTATATGCAGTTTCAGTAAAATAAGCGCTGCCTCTTCCACCCTGTATATTCGTACATAAATGTCAAATTGATAACTCTCTCTCTTTTTGAATCTTGGAATATAATATGTACTTAAAAGAAATGAAGTATATGTGGTATTAAGATAACTCTATCTATTTTCAAGCAACCTTGTGCAAGTTCTATTCAAAAATAATAAAAACAAATAGTAAAACAGTCTGCTGCATGCACAATCCTCATATTGCATCAGTGTTCGTTCAAACTATGTGTACGTTGACGTGGGCGCAGCGGCGGCGCGGCCCGCGAGGTGGGCGAGTACGCCAGCTACTGCGCGCGCATCCACGACGAGGAGATCTACCACGACCTGTGCGTGGTGAAGGCCGCGCGCGATCTGCCCGTCGTACCGCACCACCCGGTCGCTTTCAATTCAGTACGCGTTGGTTTATTTTTTATTTTGGTTCTTTTTTTTTTTCATTTTTTATGGCACAGGTGGTAATGAGGCTGTGATTGTTCAGGTTGTTGGTGATTGCGGTCGCGGCTTGTAACGACTTTGTTGTTACGAATGAATATAAACTATTAAACTTATTAAATTAATGAATTAATTTCATTTTTATAATAATATGCTAAATTAAAGTCAATGTCTATTTTCTTTTCAACGTTGTCACCCCCAGGGTATATAAGTGTGTGCAATACACAACTGATCTTTTCACCCAGCTCTCACTGAAGTGTCGTCGGTCCCATTTTCATGCCTCACTTAGAATTTTAAGTGAACGAGTAAAAGTCCACATTACGTTCCAATCATTGCCTGAATTATTCATACGCTCATTACTTCCGATGCCATTTTATTTTTTTGCCGCCATGTAGTTAGTTGCCTTTAATGTTAGATGGCTTAGAATGGTTAACGCTGTTTTTTAAAATGCTTTACGTTTACATATTTATTATTAGATATTTGAATATTATTTGTATGTTTGCAGCTAGCGACGTCGTCGCATAGCCTAGAGAAAAGGGACTATGTTATAAGGGAACTCGTTGACACGGAGTGCAATTACGTGGACGTGCTTAGTAAAATAATCAAATACTTCCTGAGGCCGCTCACGCCTTATTTGAAACCTCAGGATATGCAAGTCATATTTTTTGGTGTCAAGGTACGTTATTTAATATGATCGTATCGTATATTTAAATGTAATAATATGCAACAGTAATTACTTTTTTTATGAATAGATTCTGACTGAACGACTTCTGTGTTGAACAATCAAATTGAAAATATGTTTTTATTCTAATTTTTATATAATAGATATAACAAAATTAATTAATTTTAATGTGTGTATGTTATGTTTGTGGTGTGTGTAGGTTATATATTTTCTTTACTATAAATAATAGTGTTTGTACTTTTATTATATGAGTCCCTCTATTTTAATGCCTGTAAGATATCACTTGTAGTGATAAGACCGAAATTACACATAACTTAAAGAAATCTTTATCCTAACTTCAGGAATTACACGAGATACACTCAGGTCTATTGAGACAGCTGCGTCTGGCCACAGAGAACTGTGTACCTGGCAATGGTACTCCACGCCTGGCTGACGTCTTCCTGGCGTGGAGAGAAAGACTATTGTTGTATGGAGATTATTGTTCAAACCTTACTAACGCACAGGATACGCTGAAATCACTGGATTCGAGGGATTCGACTTTTAGTAAACAACTTGCGGTAATTGGTTTTTTTTTTGTATTATTGTTACATTGTTTAAATATTGTGATATTTCATAAGTACACGATTATATAAATATATTACATACATGCAGAAGAAACTTTTCGCCCAATTTTCGAAACATTGAAGTTTTTGTGGGGCGGTTCTTAACGCCGCGCTTTATCTACGAGAGCGTGGAAAAAATAGTTGCCACGTACATCAAGATCGAATCTACAATCATGGCGGAATATATACCCATATTTAATAATTGTAAAGAAATGTACTAACTTTGTGATGTTTTAACATTAGTAATTAATAACCACTTAATACGCTTTTTTAAGCATTATTTTTATTCTTTTTGTTTAACTCTGAACCTCTAAAAAAATTTAATAGGCTTAGGATATCATGCGTATATAAATATGTAAGCCTCTAAAAATATAAAGTTTATAGTAGATTATGTTAGGTTATTTATAGTTGGTTTAATATTTCCATTATAACATTTTACAGTTCAATTCAATGTCAAATTCATTGAAACATTACACGAGCAACATAACCTTCCCTAACTATTTTAATTCAAATATTACCTTTTACTTATTTAATTAGTTTAATGGCAATGGAAACCTAGTAATACGTAATTATAAACCACTTAAAGATAAAAAACTAAGTAGCTAAACTCGATTTAGTATTATTATTTAGTTTAGTATTTAGTAGTTACCCGATGAAACGCCATCTTATCTATACGCTCTCAAGACACTTTAATTGAAAAAATATTTTATATTGGATTGTCACTTGCTAATGTCATATACACTTTTTATTATTGTCATTTCATTTGCTGAAGCCATAGATAAAAGCTTGTAAATAATACCTCCCTGAATGAGACTGGAACTCACAACCACTATTCGAATAAATATAATGTTAATGAGCTAAGTGATTTAAAACCAGCCAGCCAAAGTGGTGGTGGCGCAAGGGCACAAAGTGCGACTTTAAACGCACTAGGTTGTGGGATCGATTCCGACTTAAGGATATGAAAAATACGTATAATATTTTCATTAAATGAAATGAATTCTAGAAATGCCAAAAAGAACACAGCGATGGACGTATTCAGCTTCGCGATATCCTCTCCGTGCCGATGCAGAGAGTGCTCAAATATCACCTCCTCTTGGACAAACTTGTTCATGAAACACAACCGGTAAGAGTTTAATGTATTTAAATTTATAGAAAACGAATATTTTTGAGTTAATTTACTACTTACTTTATATTTCATGTATAGTCATTTTTTTTGCATCAATTTCATTATACATACAGGCACGTTTATTTTTATATTAGAACTCCCCAGAATACCACTAGAACTATAAACACAATAAAAAGTTTAAATACAATATAACATTACTTATTTTCAAATTGGTTTAATAAATGTAATCAAAACAAATTTAAATAAATGAGTTAAGTGATTTAAAAGCGTCAAAGCCTTAATCGAATTAACAAGTGGCATCATTAGGTACCGCCTACAAAAGTTCTCTTTACGACTATTTTTGAATCCATATTTTATGTGATATAAGATTAGATATATAATAACACATG
Source organism: Heliconius numata (assembly GCA_016802625.1). NCBI lineage: Eukaryota > Metazoa > Arthropoda > Insecta > Lepidoptera > Nymphalidae > Heliconius > Heliconius numata. Next base: position 3,229,415 of record JAEBDU010013430.1, on the reverse strand, counting down.
AATTATAACAAAACAAAAAACCCGACTGCATTAACAAAATTAATATATCCAGGAACATTCGCGTCATTAAGACAAATCAAAGGTCATATCATTAATGAAACTCGAATTTAACACTTACAAGTGAACATAGAAACGTACTAAAAACATAACATTTAGGCTTCGCCGTAGTCGGGTAAAAACGTTTATTATTTACTAAAATGTAAGCAAATATAATTGATGATTAAATACATAAATTTAATTTTATTAATTCTATATGAGAATCACGAAGAGTTCCGTGGTCTGGAGCGTGCAAAGGAGGCGATGGTGGACGTGGCGCAGTATATCAACGAAGTCAAACGAGACAGCGAGGTGCTCACGTTGCTGGCTAAAGTGCAGGTAAATCTTACTTCTTAGTAATTAATCTCTGGTATGTTATTATGGTATATTTTATGATTTCCAAAAAAGTGCTATATCTCAAATATTTTCGTTGAAAATGTTTATTGATTCTATGTATACTATATATATATAATTTTTCAAATATGGTAGTTTTGAGGTAAATGGTGGGGGGGGGGTCGACACATTTAAGCAATGTGTAGTCCTAATAGTTTCGGAATAAAGTGGTTGTGACATACGGATAGACAGCTAGATAGACATGACAAAGTTATAAGGATTCCCTTTTTCACAAATCGGCTCCGGAACAATAAAAGCGCAGTTTTCCTTCTTTAAACAAACAAACAATGAGTTCTTACTTAATACATTCAATAAACCCATAAAGTACACAAATAATTAATAGAAATCTAAAAACAACTAAATATTTCAATTTAATTGTACCAGGAGAGCATAATAGATTGGGAGGGTGGCGCGCTAGGCGCGGGCGGCGCCGGCCTCGCCGCCTACGGGCGTCTGCTACTAGACGGAGAACTGAAAGTCAAAGCTCACGAGGACCAGAAACTTCGGTCCCGATACGTGTTCGTCTTCGACAAGCTGATGCTGCTCTGCAAGCCCGTCAAGGTGATCTACCCGACAGTAAATATCATATAATATACGTGACTAATGTTGCTTCTATAGATGGATTGGTAGATGGTTTGTATTAGGATTTATATTACAAGTATTGTAGTTTGTTATGTTTATGTGAGAGATTTGATAGTTTTGGTTTTTTTGTAATTATGTTTTGAATTTCTAAAAATATATAAATAATTTTTGCTTTACTTTTATTATAGGGGTGTGTGTTAGGTAGTAAAATTAAATAAAGTGTAAACTCATAAATTTACTATTTACTAACAGTAATTAGTAGAGTACTATCAGATCAGTCATATATTATATTATGTACTATGATTAACTTAGCTACTATTAAAATAATGATTGTACATGTATATTTATAATTTAACATGTACCCACTTTGGCCTTGTTAGTTAAACATAGAAATAAATAGATAGCGATATACTATTTTCATTAAATAATTAATTATTTGAAGGTTTCGAAAGCATGCATTTACACAATACACATCTATATCTGAAACTCCATATACTTACTTCGTATATAAAACTATTTGGCTTGGATTGCAATAAATAGATAATAAGAAAATAAAACTGCATGTTACTTTAGATTTAATTGATAAATATATTTGTTTTTTAAAAGTTTCCATAAATTTAATTTTTATTAATAATGCATGTTTTTCATTTAAAAAATATAAAATTTGACTGAAGATAACAATGAGCATGGAAATGAAATGAAAATAGGATTTAGGCAAGGTTGCTTGAATGAGTATGCTACAAATATTTATGTTAAATATTAGATTTTCTTGGTATTTGACAAGTATAGAAATCAAATATAATACAATATCACATTAAATCTTACTTCAAAACCGACATAACATACATTTTAAAATAAAACATACAAATGTCCGACCTTTATACAATGTATCAAGAAATTTTACTATTTTGTTTATATTCATATTAATATAAAAACACAAAAATTAATAAACAAATATCTTTCATCAAATCTTTAAAATTATATCTTGACAATAAGCAAAAAAACAATACGAAGCACAGTATCCTAGAAACAACGGTTAGAGACTCGCTATTAGTCAAAAGAAATAAAAAAAGCGATTCAATTATTTAAAAAATGATTCTATTGTTTATAATTTTTCTAAAATATAATTCTAAAATCGACATAACAATACAGGATAATCAATACTCGTACCGTACCGGTATACGTCTCGCGGAGTACCGCGTGGAGGAGGGCTGCGGCAAGCGCACTCTCCGCGGCGACGCGCGCTGGGCCTCCCACTTCTACCTGGTGCGGAGGTCCAAGGACGCCACGTTCACGTTGTACGCTCGCACGGAGGAGTGCCGGCGCAAATGGTTGAAGGCGATAAAGGATGCTATGTAAGTTGGCCTTTTTTTTTTTTTTTTTTTTAATCTTTATTTAAAGGACTTGTCACATAAAAGTAACATGTCGTCCTGTTATAACTACTATACATGCACCTTATCTATATAAAAACTTAAACTCTGACATTGAACATTAAAAAAAAAACACAAAAACTAAACTAACTAAACAAAAGACAACAACTAAACATAAAAGAAAAAAAAACTATTACAATTCAACAATTCTCTTATCCAAACCTAAATTTACTAATTTATACAAGCTAATAGCAGCATTAGAACTAGGGTAAACTAGCATACTATTACAAATACCAACATTCATAGTGTCATCAATAAATGTAAGTTTCCTCAAAGATTCGTTCCGAGCACATTCCATCAACATATGATATACATCTTCTTTTTTTTCCCCACATACCGTACACATTGGCGACGCAATTCCATTCATTGTAAAAGCAAAAAGATTGAGTGGAATGTGCCCGGACCGAATTCTAAAAGCTAGCACAAGAGTCTTTCTACTAAGATTACATGAATCTAACCAAGGAAAGCGAGAAGGCTCAGGACAGAAGGTCCTATACCAAACTCCTTTATCCCGCGATATCTCTCCATAGTGCTGCACCCACATTTTACGCACATGAACTTTCAAAACCGGAAGCAAATCATTAAAAAATGGCGCTATGCTAAGGGGCACTCCGTCATATGCAGCCTCCCTTGCAAGGTTGTCCACGATTTCATTGCCTGCAATTCCTACATGGGATGGAATCCACTGAAGTATCACGTGTTTATTTACTTGTTTCAACTTCTGAATTATTTTCAAAATATTATAAGCTATCGGTGTGCCTCGAAAATTCGAGGTGCACCGAGCTACATGTTGAAGCGCACTTCTAGCATCGGTCAAAATAACTATTTTGTTATGACCTATTGTACTAATATAGGAAAGTGCATATGCTATGGCAAACAACTCAATGTACATAATGGAAACACTAGTTTCAATTTTAAATTTGAAACAATTTCTCTGCTGTTGGTCTAAAATAGCTGCCCCCAAACCATTAACTCCTTTGGATCCATCTGTATAAATTTTGTAATAATCCTGGTATTTGGTGTTGATCAGTTCTAAGCACTTATATTTGCAGCTATTAAGTTCTACATATTTTTTGATTCAATAATGCCATCAATGAAGCAGAATATATTATTTTCCAAATTTATATTTTGTACCCACGTATCAAGACTAAACATATCTAATTTGTTTGAAGAATGAATAGGTAAAGATTTGAAAAGGTTATAAATATCCACTAGTATAGGCTTCTTTTTAACCTTCCAATATCCATTACGAATACATTGAGAATATAACTGATTAACTAACTCAACATTTCTATTATTACGTAATGCCAGACTTCTAAGCCAAAATTTTCCTCCTAAAAATAACCTTCGAAGAGAGAGTGGATGTAAATAAAGTTCACTTTCCATGACATGCAAAGGAGTCGTTTTGATGAAGCCACCAATAATACGCATACTTTGATTTTGAATTTTGTCAATTTTATATAAATTTATTTTAGAGCTATTGTCGTACAGAAAACAGGCATAGTCTATACGGCTCCGAATCATAGAAACATACAATCTTCTTAAGTGCTTAGGATGAAGGCCCCAAACTGAACCTGCCAAAATTTTGAAAATATTCAAACATCTTTCTGATTTGAGTAAAATTTCATTAACATGTCTAGTCCATTTAAGACCTCTATCCAACCAAAGACCTAAATACCTTACACATTCGACTACTTGCAACTGATTTCCTTTCAACTCTAAATTAAGATTACCGGATTTTTATTCTTTCCTTTTCTAAAAATGCAGACTTTAGTCTTTTTATTAGATATATTCAGACCTAAAGATTCTATTAAATTACTAAATTTGTCTAAAGCTAATTGTAATTTTGATGAACACTCCTCCAAAGACTTGTAAGAACAATACAAAACAAAATCATCAGCATACTGAGAGATCCAAACATTATCTATCTCTTGACATATAATCATCGTGACCACATTAAATAGCAACGGAGACAAAGGATCTCCTTGAGCAAGCCCACGACCTGCATTTCTTGAAATAGTACTATTATTAGAATAACGTATACTCAATTCTCTTGATTTCATAAATTCCCAGAGATAAGAACAAATTTTTGACCCAACACCAAGACTATCCAATTTTGCCAATAATATTGTGATGTCAACATTATTGTACGCGTTCTCAATATCCACAAAACATCCCACAGTAAACAAATTGATCCCAAATCCTAATTGTATTTGAGAAACCAAGCTAGTCAGACTATCCAGACATGAGTGGCCTCTTCTAAAACCTATAGTATTCCTAGAAAAACAGCCTGACTTTTCGAAAAACCATTCTAAGCGATTTTTTAACATTGTATGAAAAATTTTACACGGACACGATAAAAGAGCAATAGGTCTTACATCCAGGCCTTTGTGGTGTTTGTTTGAAGTTGAGCTCAGTGGTACTGATACTTCATATGTCATTACATTATTTATACGTGAGTACGGAAGATTGCCAAGGCAAGTGGATCAAAGCTATTAACAATGCTATGTAGTAGGCAGGTAGGGTGATTTTGTTTACCTCTTTGTAACTGATGCTATCCGGTCATCTACCGGACATGCCACTATTTCTTGGTGCCTACTAAGTTACAACTTATTTATGTTGTTAGCATCATCAAGCGAGCGTTAGCAAGTTGTAACAAGCGTATAATAATTTCGACGTAGCCCGATGAGAACGTATCGCTTAATTGATCAGGCGCTTGGACGGTTTCCAAAGAGGCGCAGATTCAAATCCCGCTACGTTCAATTTTCTATACCTTTTTAAATAATTATTTTACTAACCAAGAAAACAGTAATAACTGTTAGTTTTGTTCTATAGTGACAACCTGGAGCCTGCTGGTTGCCGAAGTACGAATCACAAATTTGTATTGCACACATTTGAGAAACCTGCCACTTGCCATCACTGCTCGAAATTTCTCAAAGGCAGAATATTTCAGGTATCTAAAGTTACACATATTTTTTTTAGCCTTGAGCCATATCCGGCATATAACCAGGAAAGGCAGAGGAAACTTGTGTTGCATGTTCAGTGGCAGAAAGTAGAGAGTCTTACTATTTTTTTTATGAATTGCTGGTTTATGTAAATCAAAAAATCCTTTGAAGTTTTAATAATATTTTTTTTTTCTATTTTTATTAAAAAAAATGCGATGCGATGGAATTCTGTAAGGCTTCATCTCGACGGCCTACATAATATAATATGTATGGAATAAATTAATTATTCTACAAAATCTAAAATGATAAAAAAGGAAAACAAAAAACAGGAAAAATTTTAACATGTAGTAGTAGTATTAGTACCCCCTAAGAGCTACTTTCTGCTTCCAGGGTTATCTCTGCTCAGTGTGTAACGCGTGCGCCCACAAAGACTGCATCGCGCTGTCGGGGCGGTGTGGAGGCGGCCCTGCGCCCGCGCCGCCTTTGCCGCCTCATAATAACCAGCCGGATAATGCTTTGCATTTTTATATGTGGTTAGTTTTTATTAAATTACATAATTAAATTATTCATTTATGTTATTGTTTTTGTTGGTACTTAATTTCAATTTGGTTCCAATCTATATAACCTGCGCGTTTACAAGGGATGACGCACATTCGAATCTCCAGATTTATTTTTACGTATAACATAATAACACGTGCACATACATTTATATATTCATAATTTTATTGTTTCCATTTATCATTTTAATTTAATTACAAATTTACAATTTTTTAACCGACTTTTTAAAAGAAAGGATGTTGTCAATTCGACTGTTTTTTTATAACTTTTTTTCTATCCTGCATGTAAGAAGGTAGACAGGGAATCTGAGATCCTAGTGATAGGAAACTTCCGTTCTTTGAATTCTAAATGCATAGTGCGTTGAGTGGCGGAACTTAACGCTGCGCTTTGCCTCATAACCAGAACGAGAAAATGAAAATATTAAATATTTTAAACAGTATTTATTTTTTCCAAACTGTAGAAACAGTATTAATTCTTGGAGCACTTACAATATTTTATAATTTATTTACAGTATGTTTCTCTTTAAAATAAGTATCAACCGTCTTATAAAATCAACAATATAACACAGGTACGTGGGTGAAATGGGTCGCGAAACGGCCACAGCTCGTCTCGAGCGCCGCGTGGACGGCACGTTCCTGCTGCGGGTGAGACCGCGCGCCGCGCAGACGCTGCCGCCGCCCGGGCATAATGATACGCACTATGCTTTGTCCTTGAAGTTAGTGGTTATTTATTAATAATAAAATATAATATTGTCTCAAAAAATGTAAAAAAAATTGCCGTAATGCCAGCCCAGTAGTTAAGTATAGTAAACTATGGCAACAAGTAGACGTATAGCAACAAGTAGAAGAGTATTACATTGGATCATAGGATATACATAAAAAAATATAAAATACTTAGTTTTAATGATAATATTTATATTAAGGACCAATTGTAAAACATTGCATTTAAGCCTACAGAGCAGAGCAGCATATTTTTATTTAGTACTAAATTAAACAATTCATACTTGCTATAGAACCGACAACACAGTAAAACACATGCGTGTATGCCGGAAGCCAATAGATCAAGTGCCGCACTACTTCCTATCGGAGTCCCGGTTCTTCCGAAGCATCGTCGAACTGATTTCCTATTATGAAAAGACGAGCTTGTCGGAGAATTTTGTTGGGTATGTCTCTTTTATGTCTTTCTTTTAGCTTCGTACTATATCCTGCATGTACTCGTAATAGGATAGGTAGAGGGTACCTAGGTACCCCTAAGACAATTTTTTTCGACTTTTCGTTCGAAACATTGAACAACTGCCTTTCTAAGCCGATGATATAATTGTGATTATCCTCTTGTAAAAAGCAGAATGGATATATAAAAACATATTTTAAAGCTTATCATTCTCAACTTTTTGCGACATCTGTTTGATTTTGTTTTACCAGAATGGTTAATCAAACTATTTTAAATATAAAAGCCTTTTAAGGCTTAAATTTTGAGTTCTGTATATTTTTATTGGTATTGAAATATTGCTACCTTTCCCCCAGTTTAAATTCGAACCTCCGCTGGCCATTCCGACGTGTAGTAGCGACAGTGGTCCATGACTTTCGGCCTTTAGAGGCAACGCAATTAGCACTTCGCCCTGGAGCTAAAGTCCTCGTTCTTAGTAAGGAGGGCGATGGACGAGGCTGGTGGAAAGGACGAACGATTGATAAGGTATGGAAATTCGTTTTTGAAATATATTTATTCAGAACGTTGTAATTTTTTTTTGTATAAAGATTAACTTTATCAGTACGCGGTACGCGCAGTGTCTGGAATAGAATTCTGGATGCATTGCATGTAGAGTGGTAGAACCCAGTTCCGCGCTTTTGCCTCGACACCAGAGCGAAGATATGTAAATATTAAATATTTCATTTCTGGCCACTGAAAAAACGAATAATAAGACTTACTACAAAGCATAAACAAATTGCTACACTAATAAAATACAATTTTCAGGGCGATAATAGATCAGGCTATTTCCCAAAGGAGTGTGTGCGTGAGGATCCGGAGTGCATAGGGGCGTTAGACTGATGTCAGCTGTGCCTCGCCGACCGCGAGCTTAACTTTGCTGCACTGTCATTAAACGACGAGCCAAGCACCTCCAACGCTGGTGCCGCCAATCACGATGATGATGATCTATCGCCGGATGACAATGACGATATGGTATAGAATGACAGTGACAATGACAACTGATGATGATAAGGATATGGTGTTAGAGGGTGTCCATAAATTATATCACATGTTTAGATGTCGATGGAGTGTGATATTGTGTGACAAGGTTGCAAGGAGTCCTAATTTCAAAAATATGTCATGACATATTAGGTAGAGGGTCTTACATGTGACTAGTTATAATATGGAAGGGGAGACGTCAAATAATTATGACATTTGTGTGAAGTAATTTATGGATGGTCCCTAAAGTAACAGTGATAAACGAGAGTGTAAATACTTTAGTTACTCAATGGTGTACTGGAACGAGAGTGTGTTCACTTCAATGGGATAGTGGTATGTGCTGAGTGATTATGTTATAGGATTCTATGTTTTTAACGTAAATCAAAACTACGAATAAGGTAATGGTATGAAATAATAATGATGATATTATATTATATAAATTAAATATTATATGTAGTAATGTCACAACCAAAGGTCTAGTCAAGACTGCACATGTGTGTTGACACAGATTTAATGACTCCATAAAAAAAATTTTATCTACACTAAAAATATTGGAGTATTGTCTATGAAATTATGGTAGATAATGGTATCAATTATGATGATATAAGAAATGGTCATATTATGTGAAAATGATGCTTTATGTCGTAACTTAATGGAATTTAGTAGAGAACTAAATTAATGTTAAACTTAATAAGTGTTACTTGTTGTGCTGATATGATAAAATGCTTTAAATAGATACTATTGCTTTACTCTTAAACCTATTATTGTACGTAATATTATTAAGAAATAAGTATTTAGTACTGAGATTGCAAGAAAAAATATATTATCCAGTGAAATTTTAGCTTGTGATTTAGCAGAATATTATATGACTGTTGAAAATGATGTTCTAGACAGTTATTCAAATGTATATTTATTTTTGTGAACTATATAAGTTATTTTTTCAAGTCATAGATAGTGTAGATAGTATTTTTAAATGTTGTAATCATATCCTGTCAATGCAATCTCAATGCAATGCGGTTAGCATAATGTTGTAAGTATCGCTTGAAGATTTAGAACATATTTCAAGGAAGTTAAATAATGAATATACATTTCTTGAAATTAATGATACATGTATGTGGTTATTGAAAATTGCCTTTTACACCAGTCCAAATTTTTATATAAAATAATGTAGGGAGTTTCAAGCTTACACTTTTTTGGGAAAAAAAGCAATCAATTTATTATTTTTTTACACTTAGGACAACCTAATATCATGTTTATATAATTTCTTTTAATTTATGCTCTCTTGATATTTTGTCTAACCTAGTGTTGAATTTGATACGCACATTTTAATCAACATAAGTATAATTAGTGTTATTTCCATGCCATGACATAAATTTACACATAGTTACATGCTAAAAAAGTTTACACATATTTAGGCCATAACCGTCAATTTACTCCAAAAATAGTTTGTATATTTTTTTTTAAATATATGGAACAGATACTAAAACATTTTGAAAATATTATATAAAAGAAAACAATTAATTTCTTTTAGACTTTCAAATACATAAAGTGAGATTGAGTGCCAAATTTTTCTTTCAACAATTTAATTCTTATATAGATATTTACAATACTTTAAAGAATTTACTTTATTTTTGTTTTACATTCCAGTAACAGATTAAATATAAAATAATTTGATGTATACCATTTAAACTAGTGATTTGGTGAAAACTATGTCTAGTATCAAAAAAATTGCACTTTTTATCAATAATGAGGCACTTACAAATGTATGAAGAAACATATTGCAATGATATATAGACATTTTATTATTTTCTATATAATATATATTAATTTCACTTATTTACACAAATTTATATGATATAAGTAGAAGGAAAATATTTACATGCAAATATATTTTGAATGATGGATGCTCATGCAATTTATGTGTGCCTAAAGAATTGTTCACAATAATATGTTTAAATATGAGTAACTTACGCTTTTTAGATTCAAAGTTTATCTTTAAACCCACCAATTTTGTGTACAATCAATGGCGAATTGTATTTTAATGATTATTATTTAAAATGGTGTCTTAAATGTTGTAAATATAAATGTGTATGTAAACTATCAATCCACTGAGAATTGACGATATGTATGACTGTTTATTTGTAATGTAGAAATAAATGTCAAACCAATTGTACCTAAAGGATTTAAATATTTAAAATAAAGTCTAAAGATGAAATTTTTATTAACACTAATATGTGTTAGACTATGGATGGTGAATGGTTTCGTACCATATAATGATATGTTCTATCCTTAAATCTTAACAAAAAGTAAAGAGTGTATTAAAAAGATATTTCATCTAATATTTTTCATAATGTTAAATAATAAGAATTAAATAAATAATGTTCTTGAAATAAACAATATGTTAAATCCTTCCTAATGAATACATATATCTCCTGCTTTGTGTAGAAAATCTATTTATAATTTTTAAAATAGTTTGTTTTATAATTTGTTTCTACAGTACAGTGCCAAAATTAATTATTTTTTTGTTTATGAACTACCATTTTTATTTAATAACAACCATATATGATCTCTAAATGTGCTAATATACAATTTAATTACTAATTTTGTAAATACCTCCTGTGAATATTTCATTTATGAAATATTATTTTAATTCATGTATAATAAATAACAAATAAAAAAAATCTTCCAATAAACTTTATTTGACGATGCGCAAAATGAGCCAATTTAATATAATTTTCTAAATCAAATGCATCAAGCATTGTAAATTTTAAGTTGATATATGTTTATTTTAAAATTGTATATTTTTTAGCATAAGACGCCATGCTTGGTGCTAACTTTTTGTGTTCAATACGCTTTTTAAGTAGTGGACAAACGCACCCAGGAGGCAAATATAGTCTAAGAGTATTTTGATATTATTTATGTTGATGTTTGTAAATATATTATGTATACAAAAACGGCATATCTCATTGTTCTGTAGCTAGGTATGGTATGGACTCCACAATAAATACAACGTTGGAGATTTATAATTGGTTTTATTTATAATTATCCATTTTATTGACAGTTCTTATTTACAGATAAACTATAGCTTCCACAGTTGTTTTTACAACTTGATAACAATAAACATTCAATTATGTTATTTACAATACATATACTATAATTTATCAATATTCATATTAATTATTTTCAGTGTTAATATCAAAAATTTATTACCACTTTTAAAATCGACTCATATTAGGTTTAAAGTCTACGTATAAGTCATTATTTCAAATCTGGAGTACTATTGCCAAGATATGTCCTTAAATCTGATACAGTAGATTTGACCAGTTTGGCTGGTATTGTAGGTCTGTTCAGCCGCGTGTACGCCGCGAAACGATGGCAACCTCCGAAACTATAATAATAATCGCCTCCCTCTCTCCCTTTTATCCATAGCACGTCTATTGGCGGCACTAAGCCTTGTTGTTCTTCTTTCTGAAATGAATGAACAATAGAATTCTTATGTCAGTTTTTTATAATCAAATGAATCTATTTTCATGTCATTTTTTAGCGTAAATTGTAATTTATTTGAATAGTTTATTAATGCAGAGGTGATAGGTCAAATCTACAGTACAATCGCTTGTTTACTGTTTGGGTCGTGTTGTCATAATCTGTGACGAAGTCCGAGTGACTATTGACCGCACAACAGTCAACACCACCGTCGTGCTTAAACTTTAACGTCCAACACATTTTTCCAACAGCAAAATATAAAAAGAATTTAATTGTGAATTAAAAGATTATCAATTAAAGATTAAGAGAAAACTTTAATTGGTGACCCTTAATTTTCATTTTCTAATTTTTTCTTACAAGAAAAACCTTCTATTCGCCAGATGGAATTACAAAAAAAAGTGGACTACCTCGAACCCACTATGTACGTAATCGTAGCTCTCAGCTACTATCAAAGCAATATTAAATCAGCTTCACGCTGTATCCCGCACACAGGATAGACAGAGGGAACCAATTGTTAAGACACTGTTCCCTATTTTCCGCCGAATTTTGGAGGAGACGTATTGAGTGCCAGAACCCAATGCCGCTTTTTTGTCCCGACACCAGAGCGAAGACTTGAAAATATAAATGTAAATACATATTTTATTTCCTCGAGTGGGCACAGAACCCACAACCGCCGCGTTAAGTCACACCCTTGTGCAGCTCTGCCACGACGGCCTCAAGCAATATACGCTTTACTTTCATGAATTGTTTTTAATTTCTTTTAGTTATATAATAATATTTTACCTCGATAGTGTCCATAAGAGATTTAACTTTGTTTTCATCGAGCTCGGGAATAAAAGGACGAATTATCACAGACATTGGTACATCATGTACATCCTCCTTATAAGCACTGTGGATACTGGCCATTCTATTAACTAAAAATATTTGATAATTATTTAATTACTTTTAAAATTAGTGAAATAACAAGTTGCCAAAAAGCATTATTTATTATACAAGTTACAAATAATAAGTCTGAATTCTATGAACCAATAAAAGCAAATAATATAAATTCGTATGCTTGTTTTTCATAATAACTCATTGATATAAATTATTATGTCGATAATTTAATCAAATTATTTATAGGTGTAGGTATTTTATCATTTAATCACTAAATAGTTTATAAAACATTGATTTATCTGTGGCTTAATGGTAAGAGATAACATACAGATTAACAGAAATACGTCAAATGTCAAAAAAATAAAACATGTAAGCGAATTACAGTTGTTTATCCGAAATATCACACTGTTAACGCCAAATATAACATAGACATTGTGCAATAATACAGCCATAAGGTTACCTTTAACTCAATTTTTACAAAATCATAAAAAAAATAAAGGAAGAATTCCATTGAAGCGAATTAAATATTTACTACTTACAACTCTTGTTTCGGAGAATACAACTCTTTATAGTTAATAGATATGTTATCATTACTACCACTTACACAAGTATCACCTCACGAGTCAAAGGCAATACTAAAATACCATGAGAAAAGACAACGTACCGGTGACTAACACCTAGTACTTGGTAGAGGTGTATTTTTCACTCTAAATGAAATGTAAACAGAATAAATATGTATATGGTTATACTCACTTGCACCGTAGGTCAAGTGTATTCTTGAAAGTGAATTTGAAGCAAATGAGTACGTAGTAAATTAATTAATTTTAATATTCGCCCCCATTAGTGAAAATAATAGTATTTAAGTATTCTTACTTATTTCAAACGAAGTTTTGAGACTTTTCAGTTAATAATCGTCGTTTTTCACACAATTTACTTATTATATCAACAAGATACGGGGCTCTACAGACAGAATTTTACATATCTACAAACATTTATTGCAACATTTTGTCTATTTTAGATATATGTATAGTTTGGTATGACAAATTTCTGCATTGAATCCGAACCCAACACGCAATATTCGCGATTCGCGCTCAACACTAAGTGGAAGATGGAATTGTTAAATAAACAATAGGTTCTCTTTACTGACTGATGTATTTGGAAGTACATATAGCAAACAATATAGATATAGGCCAGTCGTGGCGCAGGGGCACAAAATGTAACCGTAAACGCGACAGAATGTGGGTTCGATTCGCACTCGAGGAGCACTAAATATGTCATATATTTAGTGTTTTTATTTCTTCGCTTTGGTGTCGCTATCGAGGCAAAAGCAGAATTCGGAGGAAAATGGGGAACGAAGTGTCTTAAAACTAGGTTCCTCCTCCTCGGAATACAGCGTGATGTTAAAATAAAGTGTCCTAATTGGGAACCGATTGTTAGGGCACTCCGTTTCCCAATTAGAACACTAGCTTCTCAGGTTCCCTCTGCCTACCCAGCTATAAGATACAGCGTGAAGCTAAGAAAAATGATCCTATATCCTATATATAAAAAAAACCATCTTGTTTATTATAACTTCAGCTCTGCAATATAGTATCTTACTTCTACAGGCGATTAAAAAGAATAATTTGTTTCCATACGAACTGCGAAATGGTACACCTTGACCGAATATCGATGACTTTGATAGTAAAAAATATTACTAACAGATGTCAAGGCGGAGCGCAGTACTAAAATATCCTTTATATAGCCAACTCGCCTTAATCTTGCTGAATATACTTATAAATGGAGAATTTAACGAAAAATTTACTTTTTTTTTCTCCGATATTTAAAAAAACGCGGCGTTGATTTCCGCCACTCAATACGCAACGCCTCGAAACTTGGGCGGAAACTGGGAAAATATCTAAGCACTTACTACATGCGGGATACAGCGTGAAAAAAAATAGAAATTGACGTCCTGAAGCTGAGACCTAGAGCCCATTGTTAAAATATCTCGTTCAACCGCTGTAACTCAAAAGGAATAAAAATCGTTTTAGATAAAATGAATTAATTCATCAGATTTCAGATTGCATTTATCCAGGGCTTGTACACCTTGCCCACTGCGACACGACACAATAGCCAATATCTGTATGTTGCAAATAACACGACCTACGGACTTATTGATTCGATAAGTAAAAAAACAATCTCACTACCAGTCATTAAGGCAATCACAAATGTAAATAAATATTATATGTTTTTGTGAAAATTTACATTATAACAGATTTTATCTTCAATGAATTTTATTGTTTACGAATACAATTATCGTCACCTTGGAGTGTTAACCTGATAAATCTGTTCATTTAGGTACATTTTTATGACATTATATTTTTAACAAAATAATTAAGTATAATTTTTAACAATAAAAAGCCGACGTCCGGTTTAACCAAACTCATCAAACTACCTGAAGAGTATCCTTTCCAATAAGAAAAAATCAGTGAACGGTTGACGTGTTAATCATTAGTAACGTAACCAAACGTCCCGTTTAAAGAAAGCTATCCTAAAAACACAAAAGAACGAAAGCCATCCTACAATATCCCGTTTTTTGCCGACCGGAAAATGACCGTTAGACGGACCGACTAGCCACTGGCACATACTAAATGCAAATTTAAGACTTATGTGATTTTTTCATAGATAACATTGTCGGAAATGCATAAAAGTAAAATGGAACCACACGGGAAGCACCAGCTTTCAAATAAAAAAAGAATCATGAAAATCGGTTCAGCCTGTCAAAGTTGGAGTATCAAATATAAAAAAATACAATCGAATTCATTCACGATTACAATTGACGTCCTCCTTTGCAGAAGTCGATTAAACATTACAAAATCGACCTTAATTTTTTAAATTGTAAAACCCTGATAATATACGTAGACCTATATTTTTTAAAAACGTATTGTCTGAGGACTCGTTAAACAGGCTGTTAGCATGTCTACTCTCTAAGCCAATAATATTAAAATATATTAAATACTAAAAAGTAAGGGTTCAGGATATAAAATAAAAAAAAGCCCAAATAACTACACAAAAATGTAATTTAATCAATTTGATGGTCGCAATAACATAGAACTCGTCGTCGTATACATGGTGCACGCCGCCGTCTCGTATCACTAACAACATCCAAATCGAATTTCATTAAAATCTATCATTAAAATCGTATAAATAGTTTGCAATAGTTATAATAATATGTAAAGGACTTAAAAGCAGCGGCGTGTCGCAGTTTGTGTTCCACAGCAAAATTTTAACTTCAATTAAATTTATCTTTTTCGTATACTGTTTCAGATATCTATCTTGATAAAGAACACATTAACTTAATTCTAATAATTTTTATATCGAAACTATCACTAAGTGGAACTATCCGTATTACAATCGTATAATATGTTATCTGTACGCTTCGTTGAAGGAGAACGACGAAAATATTCATAATTATAAATCATTAACATAAACTTATGGACTATAAACTTATTGAGAAAACAATAATATTTTGTGCTAGCAAAACATGGTAGCACCGTAAAATATAATATATAGTTTTGATTCACAACTTGTCAAGTGTAGAACGAATACATGATTACAATAAAAGGCAAAATTACTAAGAACATCGCGTGTATAAGAGAAATCCGTGTCGTCACGTTTCTAGTAAATATAATCATTGCACACTATCAGGCAGCGCCGCGGGGAAAGCCGACGATGGCGTTTTACTTCCATTACAGAGAAAACAAATAAGACTCCTATTTTAAATCTCTGTTACAGATATAAGATGTATGGATATCTATGGTATTAAAAGAAAATAATTATTAAACAAAAATAAACAATGCTTATATCTGAATCAAAGAAAAAAGTTATCTCATAACTATCAATAAACTGAAGTAACAGAAAAGAATGTTATAACAAAGTTTGTCCTTTTCTAAAAGTAAAAAAAAATCACATTTTTTACTTTTTTGGAAAATTTCAATTTATTTTAGACAATAATATTTTTTTTGTGTTATAAAAACTATATCCAACACAACAGTAAGAACACATCGTCGGCCATCACCTCGCATCAGTCAGTGAAACGCTTACAGACAAACATTACACTATGTCCTTAAAACTACATCGTATATTTATTATTTTTATATTCATCGTAGAATAATATGTTTATTTAGCGAACATAAAAACGAGATCCCGCCACTGTTGTTACATTAATACTGCCGAATAATGACTTTAGAAATCACTGGGCCAAATTTTAAATAATACTTTTTGAGAGCTGCCGTTACATTATAGATTATATATTTAACATAAACTTTGTTATAATAATAAAATAAATACTGGACAGAAGTAGTAAAAAATACAAAAAAAATAAATATTTTCATACGACATATGTATAAAGTGAAGGTATATTAATAATCTATAGTATACAACGTCCTATGAGCTATCTCGGTATCGCTTTATAATAATGGCAATTCAGTGGAAGCTGCACGATTAGAAACAAGATCTGTAACAAAAAGATTATATATAAAATTAGGCTATAAACATGCCTAATGTAAATAAAAGTGCTTTTTTAAACTTTTAATGTTTAATATAAATTCCAAAGAAATAACAGCTGTGATGGAGTAAACTGATGTTTCTGAATCAAGTTAGTACAGATTCCCTATTTGTTTAGAGGAATGACGACGTAGATTTCAGTCTAGAATTCAAGTCAGCATAATGTGATTTAAAACATAGAGCTTAATTTTAAGTATTTTTGAATAGAAAAATAAAACTGATAGTTATCAAAAATAGAAATCATAATTCTATAAAACTGAGCAAAGAAATGAAAAATCCCACCACCTATATACCAACCTAAGGCGACAAATCCTGATGCATAGGGTCATACGCCATGGAGGCGTCGTAGGGGGGTTGCGGCTGGTCGTAAGGCGGTGCCGGCAGCGAGTACCCCATGGAATCCTGCGTGGGCGCCGGCGACATCATGGGTGTGGCCGTGCCCGACGCCGCGCCCATAGAGTACGGGGAGGCCCCGGCTGCTATACAAATTGGATTTTTTATAGGAATTTTATTAAGAATTATTAAATCATTTTGGTTAAGTTAGGTATGTGGTTATTTATGTAATTCTATAGTGCGTTTGGTAATTTATATTTTTTCGTATCATGTATATAGTTTACAATAAAATCAGTATGGCAATCTAATATATATATACATATTTTTACGACCATAACGTCATAATTATATTTTTAATATCACCATGATCACACCATTCAAAAATTATTTAAAATATATTTTTAAAATATAAAAATTTAAAACTCATCTAAACTAGTAAATATCATGTGACATATATAATAAGTGTAAATAATTGTATAATAAAGCCTATAAGGGCGACATTACTGTTGTATGCGGCGATGCCGGCCGGCGAGCGCGCCTCGCGCCTTCCCGCGCCCGCCCAAGACAGGTCTGGGGAACACGCGCGCGTCAGTACATTCACATGTCCAATTACTGTTATATGTCCTAACTACACTTTTAATTATAAACAATCACTCAAAATACCGATAAATATAATGTTCAAAATAGACAGTTTAAAATAGTCCAAAGTGAATGAATCACTAGCTTCATAAAGCTATAAAAGTAAGAAACAGTTGCTTTATTCAAAATGCAAATTCACTAATTAACATATTTTTTACAATTACATAAATGTATGGAATGAATTTTTAATATAGTCACAATTTCAGTCTCAATCTCATAAATAATTAATTTTCTTTTTGAAAGTGATAACGTGGCGTTACAAACTAATAAAATAAGGATAAAACAAAAAATTGCATAAGCGTTAATAAATTATAAACATTTTTATGCTAAAAATTGGAGTTAGGACATATTACCAGACAACAGTCAATGTACCCCATGTATGGTAAATTTTAAAATATTTTTTTACGAATTTAATATATTCGTATCAATTAATATTAAAATTAGAATATTAGATTTAGTTTTAAATGCAAGTGTTCACCAACGATTTAATAAAAGTGTTAATTATTTTTTTATTAAGATCACTTGCAAGTAAAATAAATCTTTTATTATATAAATACATACATATATAAAAAATAAATGAATTTAATTATAAATTGAATTTGTATATACCGGCGGCTTTCTTGGCGGCGTACAGATTGGCCTCTTCTTGAGCTTTGCCAATGTTCTTCTTGTAGCGAATACGCTTGTTGCCAAACCAATTGGAAACCTAAGGAATAATATTATATTACCTAGTTTAGTTATTAAATTAATGAAAATTTTATTTATATCGTACGAAGTATCAAAGTTGTTGTTTACATCATGTTTTTATTTTTGCAGTTGTACGATTAACATCTTAGGATTTCTTAAACTTAAGTAACTTAGCTTCCCGCTGTATCACGGGCCGAAGTAATCAGAGTGAAGGAGCGTATCTGTATACCTGTTTCGCCTCGTCCACTTTCATCAATCTCTTAACCCCCCCCCCCCCCCCCCCCCCCCTACTTCTCTTACCGGTCACTTTTCCTTCATAAATCATTTTTGACATTTTTTCGATTTACGATAGAAATCGTATCGTATACAAAAAAATATATTAAATTACAAATTATTTTTAGATATAACATCGTAAAAAAAGAAATATGTGTGTGTGTGTGTTATAAATAAGGTACCTGTGAAACAGTGATGCCGCATTTCCTCGCCAGCTCCTCCTTGGCCTCTTCACTGGGATACGGGTTCGATAAATGTGAATAGAAGTACTCGTTGAGGATCTCGGACGCCTGCTTGCTGAAGTTGCGGCGTTTGCGGCGCGCGTCGAGGAAACTGCAAGCGTTGTTTAAATTTTTATATATATATATATATATATATATATATATATATATATATGTATATATATATATATATAACTTATGCTGATACACGAGGCCGAGGTTGAGGTGGACGTTTAAAAAAAATTGGCCAATTATACTACTATATTTTGTTAACTATACATTTCCTTTATACTGTATCCTGCATAAAGTAGGGTCGGTGAGGCAACCTAATGTTAAATATTTCGTAAAATTTTCAAGATATTGCGTGTTAATTAGCGGCGCTCAACGTCACTTTGTCTTTGTGCGCGAGAAAGGAAATTAAATTAATTCATTCTCGCGAGTGGGAATGACACCCATAACTATCGCGAATACGGCCAGACGCTATCAAATCACGAGAGCCCAAAAAACTCGTTATAATTGATATGTTTAAGAAAATACAAAAATAAATATCTACCGTGAACGCAGAATCATCACAGCCTCGCACGTGGACTGCTTCAACTGCATTTGAATAGAGCTGAACTTCTTGTGGATAATTTGTACCATGCGTTCTATTTCCTAACAATGTAATAAAAAAATAACTTGAAAAAACCATTTTGTTACAAATAAAATAATCTCTTTATCTGTATTACTATCACGGATATTCCGTATTCAGCAGGGAACCCGAGTGAACCTAATGTTAGTTTAGAAAAATACAAAGCCAAGCTTTGTCTTATCTGGCAAAGAGAATAAAATAATTGAAATATTTTTATCCGTTTTCCAAAAAACGCATCCACACACGCACACACTTCTCAATTAAGCCACACAGCCAAAACTACCATCTATGGTGACCGCGCCTATATTTCAAGCAAATAATTCTATGTAGGGTTTGAACATTTACAAAATCTCAAATGTACAAACACTTCATTAACATGCTTATGCACTTATGTAGTTGCTTATCAACTGCACCTCAATGATGTAATTACTTCAGGGATACTGCCCCATACATGTCCGTACAAAATATAGTAAGATTATTTTTTAATAGCTTTGAGAATTGTATAAAATAATGTAGAAAATTAATGTTTTGTTTTTCCTTCAGCTTCATGCCTTTTCCTGCATGGCAGACGAAGGTGAAGAGTCAAGACACACTCCATACTTCATTTTTCGTCTAAACTTACCAGGAGTAGAAAAAATGTTTTTTTTTAGCTTCAAGTTGCTTTTACAGCAGAGACCATTAGACGACCCTACTGCTAAAACCATTTTCCATTAACGCAATTCCGTTTCTCACCTTCTGTAGAATTCTCGCTTTGCCTCGACACCAGAGCGAAGACATGGAAATATCAATTTAAATAAATATTTCATCTCTTTGAGTGGGGATTGGACTCAGAACCAGTCGGTTTTACAGTCACACTTTGTGCCCCTGTGCTACGACTGGCCCTAACTAAATATATATAATACTAGCATATATCTGCAGCTTTGCCCGCATAATCAAATGGGTAACACATTACACATTCTAAATGCCCGAGGTAACTCCAGTGAGTACACTAGGTATATAACACAAAAAAAAAACACTAGCACTTACTGAGACTAGAGCACTTAACCAAACAAACTCTCCAACTTTACAAAACTAGTATATACAAAAAGACACTAACCTTAGGCGTAATAGGCCTAGTGCGACTCTGCTCCCTCAACAAATTCATAACATGGGTAGTGAACTCGTTGCACGCGTTCTCATACTTGTCCAGCTCCTGGTGGTAAATCTGTCTGATCTGCGCCAGCTTGGCCCGGTAGTCAGAGTGCTCGATCGCGTTATCTGGTTGGGCCACAGTGCCTTAAGTTGCAGCGGGACAGAAAGATCACATGCAAGTCCTGGCCCAGTGCATTTGGTTAGTATGTTTTGTCGTATTTTATATCTCCTTGGTTTGTTTTGTTTTATTAATGCAATAAAGAGGTTAAGTTTTCATTTGTGTTAAAATATTTTGTTAGTTTTTGGTATATATATTAAAAGAATGTATGGTTGTATTATATTACATTCTATAGACCTGCTTACGGCTTTGCACATTCCAACTACATAATTAGTCATTTACTAATCTCAATTACTTTCGTATCCTATTACCATTGTTATTTTAAAATAAAATTAATTCTTTATCAACCGATTAAAAAAATACAAAGGCTAAATGTTAAGGGAAGTTTTCCAAAATAGAGAAAAATGCCTTTAAATCGGTTAATAAATAAAAGTTACAATTTTGTTATATATATACATTTAGTAAAATTAAAATCATAAAACAAGAAAAAAATTAAGATAGCATCTTAAATTATAAATTTTGGTAATACATAATAAATCTAAGATAACACATTAAAATGTTTTGGAATAATAAGAAATTAGTCAGAATATATTATTGTAATGAACATATTTGCATTTTGTGAAACCACATATTCCTATAAATTAGCATAATAGTTTAACATAACACAGCTCATATAGTTACATCATAAGTATATTTAGTTCAAGTTAATTTGTTGAGATATAAAATATAACAGTTTCATGCTTATTACCAAGTACAATGTAAATAAATGCAAACTACACATTTAAATACAAATATAAGCTATTGTTAGAGAAGCTCCTTCAAGCAATTAATCATTAAATTAATATCCATACCTCCAGTTATATAATACATAATTATTTTTCAGCTTAATACTTTATTCCACATATAGCATAGACAGAGGAAACCTAATGCTAAGACAAAAGACTCTCTTCCATTTTCTGGATAATTTTAGGCATTATGTATTGAATAGCAGATCAACACTTCACTTTGTGTTGCTAAAGCATGGTATTAATCATACTTCTCTCCCTCAAGTGGGGATTGAACCCACAAACATTACATTTACTGTCATACATTATCGATTGCACCACTACAGCCTCTTTTTATAAAGTAAAATGCCTATATCTCTTTCATATTTTCAAAAATATGTAGTACTAATGGATTTTCATCTTTCATTTAAAAAAAGGATGTATTTGTTTTTTATAATTTTTATAATTTTCAAATGATATAAAATATATTTACTTTGTTCATAATTACCTTCTTCTCAAGTCATGTAAAAAAATTATGTACCAAGCATGTTAAAAATATTTAAGGAAAATTTTGTAGTAACTACTTATATTAGTGAAATCTTTATCAGTAACTTAATTTTTTAACAGGCTTCTGATAAAGGAGAGGTTCGCAATTTGACTGTATTTCTTTTTATATTTGTTACAATTAAAATATATGGCAAAAAAAAATTAAAGGTAAAATTAAGGTTAAAATAATATATATTTTTTTTTTATTTTTATCTCCAGGCACATCTAACTCAGTATTTCTACTTTTTTGTACATATATTTTCCTCTATTTCTTCAAAAACACTAGAAGACTATGCCATTTTTGCATCAATCTCTTTCTATCTACCAAATAAAGCAAACACCAATACTAGCACCCCAATCACCAAAGCTCAGAGTTCAATTCAGAATGAAAATGACCTATCTTTAAAATTATAATAACTATGATCACTATAAGATCTTAAAACAGGTATTAAAGGCCAGTTTTAAAAATTGCATTTTCCAAATGTAATCAAATTAAAAAACACAAATCTAGAAAATCATTTATTAGCAAATGAATCAGGCCATTCTCATTGTCAGAATGCAATATAATAAACGATTGAAAAAAGCAATAATTACCCCATTCGCCCGCCGCGGCTGACGCGGAAGCTGCAGCGCCTGCACCGCCACCCTTCTCCGGGCCAGCAACACCTTCGGCGATCAGCATGTTGTCTAACCGCATTAACTGGGGATCTGGGGGCTCTTCCTCTTGTGTGTTACGGAGGGACAGAACTGGCAACCGTAAATAAAGTTCATACAAAATCATACATACATTTCAATTATTCTCGTTTCTAAACACGGCATGCCTTATAAATTTAAGCTATATATCACCTGTTTTCTCTTTAATTTCACATAACACGGAAAATAGGGCAGGCTTCATTCTATGGCAGTTCAATGTGTGTTTTCTCGCTTGAGCTTCGTCGAGACTCTGATCGGTTATATTCATAATTTGCTGCAATATTTCTCCGATGTCTTGTTTGCGAGCTTCTCCATCGCCCGTGGCAGGAGCACCGTCGCCTCCAGGAAGACCGTAGCCTTGAGGTCCCATGAGACCACCGCTATGCGCCATCATTCTATTCGGATCGTCCATTTTTCAATTTTCAATACATAGATTTTCCTACAACTTACACTAATTACGTATACTTGTTTGTACGTTCGTAAAATGTGTGTTTCACAAAATAAAAACAATTCAAAAACTAATATTATAATATCTTAGTTGGGGAAGCCTTCGCTTCTCCCTCCGTTCTTCAACCAGCAATAAAATGGCCGACTTCTTTGTGCTGTCAAGACTAAAATATTTGCAAAAGAAAACAAATAATTAAACTATTTCCCTCACGCTTCATCTCGTAATCATTTACGCCGTGATTTAAAGTATGAAAGAGATAGTTAATATAATGTTGCCATAAATGTGAAATATTGAATTACTTTTGATTATTTATTACATCTTCAAACGGCTTATATCTGTTATATTGGTAATTTCTAAAAAAATACTTTGCTTAAATTTATTTCACATTCCAAAAATATCTAAATTATTACAGTATTATATTTTCTATTAAATTTTATTATAATTATTTCTATTATAATTAATATATAAACTTTATTTTGAATGCTGCTATAGCGAAGCCACGTTGAAATTTGACATCCAAATCAGAATTTTATGTTGTTCATATTGTTTAAATGCCAATGTCAAATGACTTTACTTTCCATTTTCTGTGAATCTTCAATTCTTGCGATTTCGTCATCAACCACGCGAGCACAATCTACCGGTTAACAGATGTGTTATATATAAACCAAGCGTTGTTCATTTATTTAAATGAGACAAGTTTTAACATTTGTCTATAACCGTAGTGCTTTTAGTATAAAACTACCAGGTGTCTTCGCTCAACTTAAATGTGCACATAATCTTCCGAACTGGGGAAGTAATAAAGTTCATCGAAAAATTAAAATATTAAATCCATTTCGAGATATAATTATGACTGATCCAAAAATCGAAGAAATACTCGCGCCACTTCGCGCTAGTGTTAAAGAACAAGGCGATTTGGTTAGAAAATTAAAAGAAGAGAAAGCCCCTGAGATAGATGTAAAAAAAGCGGTCGCAGAATTAAAGAGCAGAAAGAAAGTACTAGAAGACAAAGAACTTAGTTTAACCCCAGCTGAAGAATTATTTGATCGTGCGAAAATGGAGGATTTGATTAAAAGAAGATTTTTCTATGACCAATCTTTTGCTATCTATGGTGGTATCACAGGTCAATTTGACTTTGGACCAATGGGCTGTGCTTTAAAAAGTAATATGATTCAACTATGGAGAAAATACTTCATTCTTCAGGAACAAATGCTGGAAGTTGATTGCTCAATTTTAACTCCTGAACCAGTGCTTAAGGCATCTGGACATGTAGAAAGATTTGCTGATCTCATGACCAAAGATGTTAAAAGTGGTGAATGTTTTAGGTTGGATCACTTAATAAAAGCTCATTTAGAAAAAATTAAAAGTGAAAAAAATACGAAAGCTGAACTCAAAGCTGAGATAGAAGATATTTTAGTAAAGCTTGATGGTATGACTGCTGATGAAATGTCAGCAATGATGAAAAGATTTGATATGAAATCCCCTGTAAGTGGTAATGAGCTTACTCCACCTATTGAGTTTAACCTTATGTTTAATACTCAGATTGGACCATCAGGCTTAGTCAAAGGTTTCCTTAGACCTGAAACCGCTCAAGGAATTTTTGTGAACTTTAAGCGATTATTGGAGTTCAATCAAGGCCGTCTTCCTTTTGCTGCCGCTCAAGTTGGCAATTCTTTCAGAAATGAAATATCACCACGCTCTGGACTTTTAAGAGTTAGAGAATTCACTATGTGTGAAATTGAACATTTCTGTGATTCGAAAGATCATCCTAAATTTGAGTCTATCAAAGACACTCAAATGCTCTTTTATTCAGCAGATAATCAAGAACAGGGCAAGCCAGCTGAAATTATGACTATTGGTGATGCTGTATCTAAAGGCATTGTTAATAATGAAACTCTAGGATACTTTATGGCCAGAATTCATTTATACATGATAGCAGTTGGAATTGATTCCAAAAAGCTTAGATTTAGACAACATATGGGCAATGAAATGGCTCACTATGCATGTGATTGCTGGGATGCTGAATGTTTAACTAGTTATGGTTGGGTTGAATGTGTAGGCTGTGCAGACAGATCTGCATATGACCTTACTCAACATACTAAGGCTACAGGCATAAGGTTAGCTGCAGAAAAGAAACTACCTGCTCCAAAACAAGTTGAAATTGTAGAAGCTGTTCCCAACAAAGCTGCAATTGGTAAAGAATTTAAGAAAAATGCCAAAGTTATCAATGATACTTTAGCAGCAATGGACTCCAATGCTCTTGAAGAACTTCAGAGCAAATTAGAAAATGAAAATGAGTTCATACTTAAAACATCAAATGGTGAATTTAAACTTAACCCTAATATAGTCAGTGTTAAGAAAAGTCAAAAGACTGTACATGTTGAGGAAATTATCCCCAGTGTCATTGAGCCCTCTTTTGGCATAGGCAGAATCCTTTATTCCATTTTAGAGCACAACTTTAAAATGCGAGACGGAGATGAACAAAGAACTTATTTCTCACTGCCTGCTGCTGTAGCACCTATGAAGTGCGCTGTTTTACCGCTCAGTGGCAATGCTGAGTTCCAACCATTTGTAAGAGAGTTATCACAAGAATTGATTTCTGTGGATGTTTCACATAAAGTGGATGATTCTTCTGGATCTATTGGTAGAAGATATGCCAGAACTGATGAACTAGGTGTACCTTATGCTATCACTGTAGATTTTGATACCATGAAAGAGCCACATAGTGTTACCTTAAGAGAACGAGACAGTATGGGACAAGTAAGACTGCCATTGGCTGAGGTACCGGCAGTCGTTAGAGATCTGGCTAATGCCAAAATATCATGGGCTCTAGTTGAAGAAAAATATCCCAAGTTTGAACAACAAGAGAATGTCAAAGGCGCAGCTGCGTAAAAAATGACGCAATGCAATGTTGTATCAGTTGCTTGTTTGCCGTGTATTGTAATATAAATAATAGCACTTTAATTATATTTATTATTGAAATTGATTAGGTAAGCTTGAAATGCAAAATTTACGAAAATAAACTTATTTCGAAAAGTAATAACGTGTATTTTGTCCCTAAAAACCATAATAATTTTATACATTAGATATGACAATTATCTTTCTTTATCTAGATTAAGGAACACCGTAAGAGACTTCACTGTAACGATGACGTCATAAATTTGCATATTATAATCGTTACTCATTAGATTAGATAGTCATTCATTCATGATGAGCACGCTTATAGTGGCTATTACGTCAAAAATTTGCTCACCACTGATTTATTGTAGACAAATCTAAAAATTATTGGTCTATTGATATCTTTTTAACAAAACCAATTCTCAATTCTGAGGTAAAA
Source organism: Heliconius numata (assembly GCA_016802625.1). Taxonomy (NCBI): domain Eukaryota; kingdom Metazoa; phylum Arthropoda; class Insecta; order Lepidoptera; family Nymphalidae; genus Heliconius; species Heliconius numata. The sequence continues at coordinate 3,202,568 of JAEBDU010013430.1, read as the reverse complement.
AATTAAACCAATAACAACATTATTGCTAGTTTTATTCAATTGTCAAATACACAATACGTAAACAATTAAAATGAGAATGCTTTGTATTATCTGTGGCGGCGTTCTCTAGAGCGTGATCTCCCACGATGGCGGTTGCGGTCTCTGGATCGTGATCGTTCACGGTGACGATCACGCTCGCGATCACGTCTATCACGCTCGCGGTCGCGATCGCGATCACGTTCACGATCTCTGTCTCTATCACGCTCTCTATCTCTGTCGTCACGTCTTGGTGGTCTCTCTTTTGCATATCTATGACAGAAAAGTTTTTCGCAGGTAGTAAATATTTACAGTTAAATTTTTATTGTAAACAATTACATTTATGCACATATTTGCATTTTTATATAGGTCATTTTTATTAGTGAGTCTACTATTGTGTCACTTTTATAAATTCTTTACAGTCTTCTTCTTTGTACCATTAAAGTATTAAGGAGGTAAATTATTTGTTTTTGTTATTTAGTTTTTCGATTTGAAGAATTTTTCCTAATTAAATTTTTGGGGGTGGAAACAAAATAAAAAAAAATATATATACACAAGCCATACCTATCCCCTTCATAGTCTCGTCTATCTCTATCATCATGCTCGCGACGGTCTGTGTCCATGCGGCCAGGGTTGTATGCCACATTGGTGTTACCACCTCCACGGTAGTTAGTTGACTTTGTGGCTGTACTTTGTCGGTTATGTTCTGCTAATCTGTTATATAAACAAATAATTATTGCTTTCTTACATTTAAAGTAGGTTAAATTTATAAATTTGGAGACAGTGCCTTTACAATCCCCTTTGCCTTTTCTATTATATTCAGGCTGCCAGGAATCTAAACAAAAATACAAACAAGACACTCAGTGCTCCGCTTTTTATCTATTTGAATTTATAGATGGTAGGGAAAAGATTTTTGTTTTAAATATTAATCTTTTTTTAAAATTCTAATACAGATTTAAAAATAATTGATGATTAAATATTTATAAGTTGCCAGCGCCCATTTGTTACCTCGATACATATTACCTTAAACTTGCAAAACAGAAATATTTACATATAGTCGCTTAATAAATAAAAAATAATAATTGCAATTTAAAATATATATTGCAAATTTTAATTTCATCAAGCATCAATATTGTAAATTTTAACATTATTATAGTAATTGTTAAAATTTGGCTGGACATGCTGGTGCGTGTCTTGATAGTGTAAGATTACAAATTTAATTTTATTTGTAGGGACAAATATGTTTGAAATAGCAAGTAAGCAAAATATAAAATGTAGTATGTTTCTAAAACATGACTGTCTCTGCAATAATATCAGTTATAAGTTTAATGTCAATAAAACTTTTTTTTACTTTTTCTGTATTCCCACACACAGCATGGTAGGCTGAGGGAACCAGTGAATCTAATGTTAAGACACTATGTTCCCATTAAGAGACATCCATTCCTTACTCCCCACACACAACATGAAATGCCTGCAATAAAAGAATGAGAATACTCGTCTCATGTTATTATTTTCCACCTCATACAACATTTCCACTAATTATTATTTGAGACAAGATACCTAAGTATTATTAGTTAATATAAAACAATAAAGTATACTGATGATACTAACTATGAATCTAAAAATAATAAACCAAAGTATATAAACAACAAAAAAATCTTTACATAAATACCTACTTCTGCTCAATTTGCTTTTGAATAGGTACAGGGATCCTGGGAAACAAAGTACTGAACCAGTCCAGCTTGATGAGCATCTGTCGAACCAAGGCACCAATTGTGGTTGAACCTCCTCCACCAGCTCTTGGATCCACTTCCTCTTCATCATCCAAGTAGTCAGAGTACCAGTCAAAGAGATCGGCAGGCGGTTGTGTGTAACGAATGTACATGAAGCCTTGAATACAGATTTTTTGTTACCATTACATTATAATATTAAAGCTGAAATAAATTAATCATTCAATGCTCTATTAATATTAAGCCAATGATGTGAATGAAGTAATTTTTTTTTTTTCAAATATATTTTTTAATCTATTTATCATGGTTATTAGATGAAGAAGTTATTGATTGAAGTTTACATACTGCTAGCGGCCTCGCGCAGCTTTGCCTGCTTATTTGAACCCTTAGGGGTGAATTCTAATGAACCATGAAACACATGTTCAATGAAATATTTTTAAGTCTCTATTTCAATTTTTATAAAAATCGGTGGGGATTTAAAGATTTTTCCCTCCAAATTTTCAACCCCTTATTGGCACCCTTAGGAGCTAAATTCTAAAAAACCGTGAAGCACGTGTTCAATTAAATATTTTTAAGAGTCTGAATTTACAATTTTATAAAAATCGGTGCTGATTTAATTTTTTTTCCATACAAACTTTCAACCCCTATTTCACCCCTTTAGGGTTAACATTTTTCAAAATCCTTTCTTAGTGGATGTCCAGATTACAAAAGTAAACATCTGTCCAAATTTCACGTTTCTACCATCAGCGGTTACCTCAGTCAGTGAGGACAAGTCCTTTTATATATATATAGATAGATATTCTAAGCACATTAGTCATAGAAATTTAATAACACTTTATTAACATGAAACAATAAAAAAGAAATGTAATAAACGCTTATCAATTTATTTATGTTATACACCATACCTACCAAGTGCTCTGATATATGGAGAATCAGTATGCTGCAACAAGCCATTAACTTGCTTCCGAGTCAGCCTAAGTGTGTATAACTTGTATAGAAGGCAAAAAGCTGTAGAGACAATACCACCAGCACCTACACCTCTAACCTTTAATAAGACATAAAAAAGGATAACATAATTAAAAAACAAAATAAATTATAACATTTTACACAATAACATTATATTAAAACAAAAAAATGATAGTTTACAATCATATGCAATAAAATGTACATCAAAATTATAACATAATATGAATAAACAGTTATAATGAAACTCTAATAACATACTCACGCCGCCACACATTCCAGTCTGCCCAGCTGTTTTGCGACTGCCGCGCTCCCACGGCTCAAGATGCTTCACCTGGTAGTAGATCTCATCTACCACCTCATGGTATGTCTTCAACTTGAACAGATGCACTGGAGACAATATACTAATTTAGTTATCATGATGGCAAATACTAACACAATGGTTATAGGAAGGATGGAATTAAAATAAAAAAGGTATTCGAGTGCTCCATACTCCTGTGTGATGTTTTGTTTGCTTACCTACCTTTGAAGTAGCTAGAACCTTGAATATTTGCTAATATTAAAGGATTCAAGTTCATAGTTTGTTCATTACCCCATATTGGTAATATGTTATGTTGCTTGCTTGTCTTCACAGGCTTTTGCTGATTGAATTCTGAAAACACAATGTATCAGTAAATCGTGAACTCCAAGCGTCGACAAGAAGTTGTCATAAAACGTACCTTCAACATCAGTCATTTCTTATAAACTAATACTTATCGTCTAAAATTGAGTAGTTACAATGTTTCTATTATAAACAAAGTTACACTAATGTTTGCTTCAAAAAAGAAGCATAATTTAATCACTATGCAAGTAACAAATAAAAGATATGACGTGCGTGCTTAGTTTCCGACGACATTTCGATTTAAGATGGTTAGTTATCTGTATTGTGATAATTTTACCACAGATAACAAATTATGTGAAAAAACAGATTTAAAGACTGTAAATATGATGGAGTAAAATATTTACGTGTAAATATATTTCTATTTAAATGTAATTGTGATACAATCTTCATGTACAATAATGATACATTATCAATATTCTATTTCAATAAGTGGCATAAATAATTGCAAGACAAACGTAATATCAATATAATATGATAGTGTTCTAATGAATATTTTTAAATTATTATTTTTTTATAATATACTTTGATAAACATAATAAATATTTCGTTTGAAATTTAATTAAATCTATTCTATTATACTTAAATTTGCAATTAGTAATTACCAAATGGTAAACTTTAAAATGTGGCTGGCAACGGCTGACTCTGAAGAGCTGAAGATCGAGCAAAGCGGCGTGCCATTGAGAGAGAGGCCTATGTCCAGCAGTGGACGAGGACAGGCTGATGATGATGATATTTTTAATAATGTATTAATTGTATATCTGTACAGCTGTTTAGAAGAATACTTCAAGAATACTTCTTCATAAGAGCTGTTCTTTATAATGAAACTAGCGACCTGCTCGCGGCTTCGCCCGCCTTAACTACTGAACTATTCATATAATGTATGTTTGCAAAGCACTTAAGATAATGTGAAAATTAATTAAACCCTAATGCAACCCGCATTTTCGTAATTCCAATAAGGATTTTCCAATTGTTTTAAAATAAACACAAATAAATAACAAAATCTAAATCTTCTTCGCTATAGAGGCAAGCGGGTTTTTTTTGAGCTTGTGGTTAATGCTGTTAAGCAGTGCTGCGGCAGCAATGCTGTAATGCAGCGACACCGGTTGGGTAGGCACTACGTGGCTGCCTGTGAGGAAAATTAAATAGAATGCATCGACCGGGAATCGCACCCGCGCCGCCCGCGTGGCAGGCGAGCATTCTACCACCGAACCACCGATGACTGCTCATGACGCGCTTGTATAAGCAAAACGTCGCGGGGTGCGTTGCGTGCCTTGCTGCGGCAAGGATGTTTTGATATTGTAACAACTTCTGAAGTACTTATTAAAATGAAAAACAGTAAGACAGTTTTGATCTACATTAAATGGTCAACGTAACTAATATACTTATTTGTATACTGAGAGTAAGGGATAAGTAAAACTTGTTTCGATACAGCTGATGTGTAAACGGCGTGATGTGTTAACAATTAAATGCGTTTTTCTCTAAAACTATTCGCAATTTCGAAATTGTGTAAAAAGCAAATTTTATCTTCGTTTAACGTAGAAATTTAATAAAGTATTTAAAAGGATAAGGATTAATACCATTATGGAAAAATATCCCTCACAATAAAAAAATATATTGAAATTACAATTTTTAGACAGAAATATGATCACTACACGTTATCCTTAAAAAATACGAATATGCTGTCGCGGACTTTTTTGTAGATCTTATTAAGAGGAACAATACTCCAGTACATTATTTTCATGTAGTACTTACCATTAAAGCAGCGCATGCGCGAAAGTGTCTCAACGGGTAGGACTTTATACACATTTATCGTATTTATGGTAATTTACATAAGAATGTACAAATAATAAACTATATATAAACCTTCCCTGAGAAATACTCGACCTAATAGTGAAAACCGCATCAAAATCTGTTGGGTGGTTTAGAAGAAGAAGAGTTAGAAAGTTCAGACAGACACGAAAAGCGACTTTGTTTTATAAGATATAGGATAGGATGATAGTTTGAATTTATTATAATCAAAATTATTTATTCAATTTTTACCACAATAACAAATTTTAAATGATATAAAACGAACAGTGTAGCAGCTTTGCTAGCTTAAGCTTATTTATATTATAGCCAAATATATTTATTTTTATAAAAATATATAGAAATATATTTTTAATAAAATGCATCCTATGTCCTTTTTGATTGGTTGAGTAGAATTGCAAGCATGGCACAAAAACATAACAAGCAAACCTATATACACATTTACTGTTATTAACATGTTAAATACAGTCCATAAATGTATATATATTTTTTGTAAGTAAAGTTGGTAATAAATAAAAACATTTTTATATGTATTTTTTATTTACAAACATTTATCTTAGCAAAATTAAAAATACTTATATATTAAAGAAAACTAAAATAATATATTCACTTCACTGATAATACAGCTCCAAGTTCATACCATCATGTATTTCATCTGAATTTTTAATGTTAAGGATCTTATACTCTGTGAAAAAATATTTATATATATTTTTCTATATTGAATTTTAATTTAAAGAATCTTTTCTATTATCTTTACTCTTGTACAAAATTAAACAATACAGTGAGAGTAAAAAAAAAACTCAATTTTTAATTTTTCCTTTTCAAAGATATTCAAGCACAATCCAGACCCATATTTTGTCTAATAAGAGTAGAGCATTAAAAATATTTAAAATATAAATTCAAATTCAAAATTCAAATTCAAAATATTCTTTATTCAAATAGGCAATTATTATAAGCACTTTTGAATCGTCGAATGAACATATGATCAAAAAGCTACCACCGGTTCGGAAGGCAGTTCTGCTGAGAAGAGCCGGCAAGAAACTCAATAGTTGCTCTTTTCAAAATCAATGGTACAATCTATTATATTTGCTGGCAGCTATCCTGCATTACATTCAATAGACATTAATTCCATACATGTTTATCCTCTAGATATTCTTGAACAGTGTAATACGCTTTACTTGTTAGAATTTTTTTTACACATATTTTAAATTTTTGTAGTGGCAAACTAAGAATACACTGCGGAATTTTATTATATACACGTATACTCAGACCCATAAAGGATTTATTAACTTTTTGGAGGCGAAAACTTGGTGTAACAAGCTTATCTTTATTTCTCGTTTCTATCGTATGATTGTCACTATGTTTACTATGACAATGTATATTTTGTCGGACAAAGAGAATATTATAGTATATAAATTGGGAAGCAACTGTAAGAATACCTGCATCTTTGAAAACATTTCGCAGAGAATCTCGCGCTCTTAGTTTATAAATATATCTTACGGCTCTTTTTTGGAGGATAAATATTGAATTTATATCTGAAGCACTGCCCCATAGCAGCATTCCATAAGATAAAATACTATGGAAATAGCTATGGTAGACTAGTCGGGCAGTGTCAACGTCCGTCATTTGTCTTACTTTTTTAATTGCGAACGCGGCAGAGCTGAGTTTATCTGCAAGTGCTTCCAGATGAGCGTTCCACTGGAGTTTGGAATCTATAGTAACACCTAAGAAAATAGCTGATTCCGACACATTAAGAGGTTCTCCTTTAATTATCAGATTAAAATTATGTTTTTTTACATTTGGTAAGGCAAACTCGATGCATTTCGTTTTTTTAGCATTTAACATTAGATTATTAACATCAAACCAACGAAGAATATGCGATAATGCACTATTCACTTCGTCATAGTTTATTTTATTTCGGTCAATCTTAAATATTAAAGAGGTATCATCCGCGAAAAGTACTATATCACATAGGTTCTTCACATAAAAAGGCAGATCGTTAATATAAATAAGAAATAAAAGAGGACCGCGAATAGATCCTTGTGGAACGCCCATCTTTAGAGGAGATCCAGATGATTTTACATTATTTATACTAACCTTCTGGATTCTTCGGTTTAGATATGAGGCAATAAGATCAAGGGCAGTACCCTGTATACCATAATGATATAGTTTTAATAACAGAGTTTCATGGTCTACACAATCAAAGGCTTTGGATAAATCACAAAACACTCCAATAGCATTTTGTGACTTCTCCCATGCGTCATAAATGTGCTTTAGGAGTGCAGCACCCGCATCCGTAGTGGACTTGCCTTTGGTGAAACCATATTGCTCACTATGGAAACAATTGTTAATATTTAAAAAAATTGTGAGCTGATTGAACATTATTTTTTCAAATATTTTACTTAAGGATGGTAAAACAGAGATCGGTCTGTAATTTCCAGGCTCAGATCTATTTCCACTTTTGTAAAGCGGCACTATTTTGCTATATTTCATTAAGTCAGGAAAAGTACCGGATTCTACACAATTGTTAAAAATTAAAGCAAGGTAAGGAGCAATATTAGGTATAATTGAATTAAGAACTTTAACAGACATGCCCCATAAGTCACCAGTTTTTTTTAAATTGAGGCTTTTAAAAGTTTTGACAATTTCATCTGGTGACACATTCTTAAACACAAAATTTTGTCTACAACTATTTACATGGGTCTTTAGTATTAATTCTGCTTCCGTAGGAGATGATGGCAGAGAACGTGTTAATTCAATAGATATATCAGAAAAAAATTTTTGAAAAGTGTTTGCCACTTCTAAATCTGAATTTAAGATTACATTATTAATTTTTAATTTAATAGGTTCACTGACAGCTCTAGATCTCCCAGTTACAGTAGTAATAGCATCCCATGTAGCTTTAATTTTATTACTAGAGTTCAAAATTTTTGCTCTTATATATATAGACTTAGCCTGGATACATACCTTTTTAAATATTTTTGAAAAATTTTTAACTTTTAACAAGAATGCCGGATCTTGATTCCATTGCCTCATATTATATAATTTGTATAGTTTGTTTCTGCTTCGGTATATACCAACAGTTGCCCAGTCGCTAAAAGTTAACTTCGAGTTTTTATATATTTGTTTAACTTTAAAAATGTTATCAAACTCTGTTGAGAGTAAATTAAAAACTTTGCAATATAGCTGATTCGGATTTAAACCGGTTATTTCTAAGTTTGCAATTTTTTCACACACTTTATTATTAAAAAGATTAATTTTATTTTCAGTAATTGGTCTAATTGATATTTGTTTACGTTCTGCGACTGTTTTATCTATTACTGAAAACATTTGACCACAGTGATCCGAGCTTAGATTAGTTATAATTTGTTTTTCTACAGTCTCACAATGACAAAAAACATTATCTTTACAAGTAGCGGTCGTATTCGTTATACGAGTTGGTTCAGAGAAAATATTAAACAAATTAAAAGATTTAAATAAGTTTAGAAGACGAAGGCTTAGTGATGTCACCTGTAGTATATCTATATTAAAGTCTCCGCATACTATTAAAGATTTGCTATTCGAACTCAAATTATTAAGAACATCCTCCATTTTCTCTTCAAATATTTCAAAACTACCTGAGGGGGGTCGATACACGCATACTATAATATGTCTATTAAATTCAACGCAAGACAGTTCAATAGAGCGTTCGTCAGAGAGAGCTACTATATCTGGTCGCGATTTACAACGTATATCATTTCTTATTAATATAAGCGAGCCGCCGCGGATGGCCTTCTCTATAAACAATTTGTTAGGTGGGGATCAAACACAATTTATAGGAAACCCTATGGTTTTCTATAAATTGTGTTTGATCCCCACACTGCTGGGGCTCACACACTTCTAAATTAGGGTATGATGTTGCCTGTGTGATATGGTTAACACATTTACTATCAAAATTATCGTACAAGCAACAACTAAATTATCAGTAAATTATACAGGGTATGTAGAGAGAACCTAGTGTTAAGACCCTGTTTCCCACTTTCCGCCGAATAATTTGAGGCATTGCAGTTGAGTGGTAGAACTGAACACCAACTCTTTGCCTTGACTACTACTACAGTGATACAGTGGAAAATAGTAAGACAATATATTAAATTAATATAAATATTAAAAAATCATAAATATATAAAAGGATACAATCTGATAGCTTGATGTGATCCTTAAAAACTGTGTACCATTTCTTTAACACAATTTTATCGTATCTGGTTCCTGTTTGTGCTGCTATAAGTTTTTTTAGGTCACCAACAGTATCGTCAGGATTACATTTTACTCTCACTTTCTTCCCCAGGCGATCATTACAAGTCACTTCTAACATTTTCTAGAAAACAAAATTAGGTTATATGTAAATAAAATAAATATTATAAGTATTAAAATTAAGTAGTAAGCTAACTTCATTCTTAAATACAAATTTATTTCATATTTACTTGATTCAAGCTAGTGATTACGGTTTGATAGTAAATTAGATGATAACTGACATTAGCGGTTTGACAATGACAATAGGAAAGAAGCTTTTACAATAGATTATACACCATAATATTTGTTTTAGAGATTAATAATAACAATAATATAAAATATACTTTGCTATTGATTGTGTGTTTCTTTTATACATTTATTAGTATCTAATTTAAATAGAAAAACTTAATCTACCACCTCTAAGTTATATATAGAATTACTGTCATTATAATAAATAATGAAGTTATATAAAAGAAAAACATCCGGTATATTCACTTTTAAAGATATATATATTTTACTTTAAAATATAACGTAATCTAAATAAAATTCAATTTCAAGCATTAAAAAGCCAATAATTTAAAAAACCCATACTACTCAATTTAATTTCCAAGTCACTTTTGTGTCAAATAATGGTTCCTCAATTGTACAGGAAGTGTATCCAACTGTCCACACGTCACTCAAAGACCGACGACGACTCTAACGACAGTGAAATTTTGTTCAGGTGATAGTGCTAGTGGATTTGTGTAAAAATGCAAATTCCCAATGAATATGTCTCAACAGCAGAAGATGTTGCTGATCAGGTACATAAGCCATTCTTCTAAACTTCAATAGTTATATTTTATTAAACTTATACCGATATAAACTAAGCTTTGGATAGGTTTTGTCACGTCACCGAACTTATATTCTTGTTGGCGCTGCTATAAGTAATTGAGATTACAAACTTAGAAAAGAAACAAATCTTTTCTACTCATGGTTGTCATTTTGTATTTGAAATTGGCATACCTTAAAAAAAGAAAAAGAAAAAAATATACTTCTATAATTTAGTACTTTCTGTAGAAAACAATTTACTTATCAGTGCAGCAAACTTGATTTAATGAATGAATATGTAAAATTTTATGAAATTGAACTACAGTGTTATCAATTTAATATGAGATGCAATATTCCAAGCATTTCTTTACCTATTGATGTATTTTGTTTCTTATTCTAAATGAAAACATGTTTCTATTAAAAAACTTATCACCCTCACCAAAACAATATGACTACTATGATAAGACAACATTTTTATTTTAATTATATCAATTTTCTTTAAAATTTTATTTTTTACTATTTTATACATTAGGTGATAAGAAAAGGCAAGAATATATTACCAACAGTAGCACGACTGTGCTTAATATCCACATTTTTAGAAGATGGCCTCAGAATGTGGTTTCAGTGGTCTGAACAAAGAGATTATATGGATATGTCATGGAACTGTGGCAAATTTCTTGCAACCATGTTTGTGGTAAGTCATAAAAGTTTTATTTATAATATTAAGTAATATTTGATAACTTTTATTATTTTTGTTTTTCTACATGTAACAGCATTTATGTTACCTAAAGAAATACTATCATATAAAAAATATAAAATATTGAAATTTAAAATATCAAAATATATTTTAAATTTCAACATTTTAAAAAGAAAATAGATATGAGATGCAATAAACTAAATTGTGCCATAAAAAATTGTTATTTAAAAATGCTTAAATTAGGTATTGCTTTTCTATGGAAGTTCAAAACAAAATTATTAAATAGGGAAATATTAATCTGCAATTAGTTATCCAACAAAAAAACTTATGTTAATTTCCCATTTGTCATTCAGAATATACATAAGTATGTAAATATGGTCTTCCTAATGTACAAATATGTACGGCTTTATCAATACAATATGAATGTCTGAAAACATCACTTTAAATCACCCAGGCTCTGTGGTAGTTTTAATAATCAAAGTTCAAGTACACAATTATGCACATCACTGTTATTTATATTGTTGATACAAGAAGTTATAAAAAACATTAATTAACTCAACTTACATTACTTCTTGTAATTTATAAGTTTTTTTTTATGTCTATAAGAACTTCTATAATGTATAATTATTCAAATTCATTCATAACTAACATTGCAAACATCATTGGTTAACTATTTAAAAGATATACATTAATTTAAAATTAAGGTTAAATGAAATTAATTAGAGAAGCAAATAGATCAATATAGTTATGGTGCACTGTTTACTTCTGTAAAGTACAAATTATTATTAGTATTATAATATTGATATAATATTACTTAAAATTGATGGTATCATTGCTTTTTATCAAAAAAATTAGGAAGGATATACTAATTATTATTCAATTTTCTAGAATTTCATTAACAAAATTTGTATAAACCCATAATAATATGTAGTTATAAATTATAAAATGCATAACCATATATTTTAGTCATTTACAGTGTTTGTTAACATTAAGTTTGAAATATTTATAAATTTTAATTTTATAAATAATATTTTAAAATTTTAGTAACAAGGCCAGTTATAGTGTACGGGCATTAGCATGTGTCTGTAAACTCAACTGGCTGAGGGTTTGATTTCATAAATCATAATATGTATATGATAAATTTAATATGTTTATTTCTTGGCTCTAGTGATGAGTTAAAGCACGAGTTTGATTTCCATCACTCATCATGCAATGCCCCCAGAATTCACCAAAAAGTAGAACGAACACGAAGTAGTAGGAACAGAAGTCTTAATGGGAACGAGAGTGTCTTAACATTAGATTCCCAGGTTCTTTTTGCATATCCTGCTATGTGTGTTTCAATTCAAAGCATATGATGTAAAAAAATAATTAAAACATTACAATAATTTATAGAGCATATCTAAATGTTCCATAATATTTATCTTAGATATGTGATGAAATTTAAAATAAACTTAGTGTTTCTTATCATTTGATGGTTGATGTAGTATTATTTTGAAATTTCTGTGTAAAGTATGTTGTTGTGAAAATAGTCTTGGAATTATGATATAATTCTATATATTCCAATGTATGAATTTTATTACAATTGTATAAATTACATCAAAAGCGAAAACATTTTTATATTCTACAGGGTATATTACCTACATTATCTTAATTACAAATTAAAAAATAATGTATTTATGAATATAGGTTTACAACTTTTACTCATACATTTTCATTTCTTTCAAATAGTTTTACTTAACTAATAACTTGGAATAAATATTGTTACACTGCCTTCACAATCCGGCGGTGAACGGGAAACAGAGTGTCTTGACACTATAACTATCCTGCTGGGTGTGGGCTACTAGGTTCCCAAGTTCCCTCTATATAGTGACGCGCCATACGGCGTGAAGCTGTAAAATAACTGGTTACTGGCAAGTAGTATATTATTCAGTACAGGTAGTTTAACAAAAAGTGAAAGTTCACTTGTCCTTTCTATTTTAAAAGTGGGCCACATAAAGTTGTTACCGTCTGCTATTGTATGAAAGGTGACATTCTTGTAAAAATATAGTAATTAAAAGTAAACTAATCCTTTTAATTATTCTTTAATTCAAATTAAGACGAAACGGTACGCGTGACCTATAGACCGGTCAATTGACATACGATAAGACATCATTGTGATTTTAAGTAATATTCAATGAGCATTAAACACTGTTGATGTGTTTTGGGGTTTTTACACAAAGGGAACTTTTATATTTAAGATATTTTATTTTCAATCTTTTTAATCAATATTTTACTTAAGATATGGGAGAGGGCAACATAGTTAAGTTTAGTTTAAAAACTGGCAATTATAAAGACAACCTGTATTTTTTTGCTATTTAAATAACGTAATTGATGCGTGTGGCATTTGACCGCCTTGTTATCCTTGACCGACACCCGGCATGACGGCCGCAGCCCGATGAGTTACACGTGACGACGGCGTAACTGTCTATTTCTTCTTGCATAATTCTTACGTGTCCATATCCGTTAGGTCATGTTGTGATGAAATTAGAAAGTCATTTATACTAGTGGAATTTAAGATTTTAAATTAAGTCCATATTAATTTGAATTGAGGCCAGTGTGACTGCTAACGTGACAGGTTGCGGGTTCGATTCCCACTCGAGGATATCAAATGTTTTATATTTTGCTTTCCTCGCTCTGATGAGGAAAATCGCGGCGTTGAGTTCTACCACTCAACGTGCAATGTCGCCAGAATTCGGCAGAAAATGGGAACAGAAGTGTGTTCATGAGAACGAAGTGTCTTAATTCTAGGTTCCCAGGTCCCATCTGTCTACCCTGCTATGTGCGAGATACAGCGTGAGACTAAAATAATTGTAATAGTTCTTTTAAAATCTGGATTTTAGTTACGGCCTTGCTCGCGCTGATTATAATTATTTCGTTGTGAATATGCATTATAAATTACAATAAACTTCCTTATAGATTATTATCTTCGTATACTATGTTGTTTAGACGATTTTTGAGTCAGTCGGACCACGTCTGAATGTAACGCAGTGGTTCGTAACGCAAACACTCGATTTCCATTAGGGCGGATTAATTAAACGACAATACTGTATTTTAATTTTACTATAATATAATACAAACAAAATTTATCAAACCTTTTATTGAATATCGCAACTATGAGGGCTCATTGTATCGTAATAACTAGTTATATTAATTCACAGTCATTTTTATAAATGTCGGTTCTAAGTACCTACATTATAATGTCAAGTTTTTGTTAAAATGTAAAGAATAATTCACTCCCAATGTGTTTGCTCAGGTTTGATTTTTGTATATGTATACAATTTAAAAATAGTATCTTTTCTTTATATTTAGAAAGTATCTACAGATCTCTTTTAAATAATACTTGCGCTTACAAGTATTATATGCTAAAGACTGAATCACGAAAGCCTTAGAACACGAAAGGTGTTTAACCTAGTATTTAGTATTCCCGCCTTATCGCCGTTTCCTGCATGCTATTGAGACCTGCAGTACATTGCGCGAAGTGCAGGAACACCGTGGAAAATTTATTAACATATACTTTTACGTTTTGCGATGAAGCAGTCAGTAATAAAAGCAGTTTAATTGCGTATAAGTTATTATGTTATGTTATAATCAATAATTAATGGCGATGGTTTTTTTAATATTTTGAATTTTCATTTTTAAATTAGGGAAATGAATAAACTTTTTTCACAATTCTTTTAAATATAAAAATCTATGCTTCTATACTAATATTATAAAGCTGACACGTTCATGTCAGTAACCACTGGTTGGAATTAAATAAAACCTTTTGTGATGTATTGGATACTTAATTTATTAAGGAAAATGTTATAAGCTATAATACATCAGGTTTATTCTTTCGTTGTAACCCACTATGTCCGTAGTTAGAGTTACATGGCTGCAGATACAGTGTTTTCACTTGACCACGGGGGGAAGCTGCAGGCAGCTGCAAAACTAGTGATCTAAGAGCCTATGCCTAGAGTCTAGCCTAAAAATTTTACCTAAAGAGAAGGTGATGACTCTGAGGAATCGGCATTACAACATTGTAATTTAGAGTGAAATTAATTAAATAACTTATTTATATATTACATATTAAGAAACACTTATTGCTAAGAGTTGATTAAAACTTTTAAAAATGTTAGAAATATATTTTTTTGTTCCAGATAATCAACTTGGTAGGTCAGCTGGGTGGCTGCGTTATGGTCCTCGGTAGGCTTAAAGTGGACATCGCGTGTGGAATACTGTTCTTCATCGTCGTATTACAGGTACAATAATAAAACAATAGTATATTCGATTTAAAATATTGTTAATTTTGTTATGTGGTTAGCGGGATTAAAAGTTCCACTTTTTCCGCTAAATTTTCGAGGCATTGCGTATAGAGTGGCAGAAATCAATGCCGCGCCTTCGCCTTGATACCAGAACGAAGAAATGAAAATAATAATAAATAATAAGCAAGCGACTGGCACTTCATACAAATAATATTATTTCACAAATAAAGTCGCGTAAAACTATTAAATATTATGACTTTGTAACGTTTAGACTATAAACCTTCCGATATAATCGATAATACATATTTTTTTCCTCTATATTTAGGAACATGTCTTTCGCACTTGGCAGCGTCACTATATTATTTGATTATTTCCCAAATTCGCGTGTAAATATGTCGATATAGCCAAATGCGCAATATAGACGCGGCCTTTGTTCGGACAGTGACTTGACCTATTTTGGACATTATTTTTAAATTTCCCGCTTGTGAATTGTGATAGTAGAAACGTGTCCATCAATCCAAATTATTTATTGTAAATGATCGATGAAATATCATCGAAAATCAAAAGATTGCAATAGCAGTCTTATGATTTTAGAGGGAGGAAATTATTTTAAACGTAACAATCAATTAGCAGTTCTAAGATGATATTAAGATATGTAGAACATTCACCACTCATACATCCTTTGTCGTTCCGTTCATAATTTCAATAACTTAAGTAAGAGAAAAGACTAAAAATTATTTTATATAAATACGTTATCTTTCTAGGCGGGCACAAATATATTTATTCAGTAAATTATTACTAATTATTATCTAATGAGCATGTACAAAGCTACAGTAACTTTACTAATATAGTTGACTAGCGGACGCGCGCAGCTTCGCTTGCGTAATTAGGGGTGAATTCTAATAAACCACGAAACATGTGTTCAATGAAATATTTTTAAGAGTCAAAATTTCAAATTTTATAAAAATCGGTGTCGATTTAAAGATTTTTCCATACAAACTTTCAACCCTTTATTTGCACCCTTAGGGGGTGAATTCTAGAAAATCATGAAACACATGTTCAATTAAATATTTTTAGGAGTCTAAATTTAAAATGTTATAATAATCGGTGGCGTTTTAAAGATTTTTCCATACAAACTTTCAACCCCTTATTTGCATCCTTAGGGGAAGAATTCTAGAAAACCATGAAACATGTGTTCAATTAAATACTTTTAAGAGTCTGAATTTCAAATTTTATAAAAATTGGTGTCGATTTAAAAAAAAATCTATACAAACTTTCAACCCCTATTTCACCCCTTTAGGGTAAAAATTTTTTAAAATCCCTTCTTAGTGGATGTCCAGATTACAAAAGTAAACATCTGTCCAAATTTCACGTTTCTACGCACAGCGGTTACGGCTGTGCGTGCGTCTTACCTCAGTCAGTGAGGACAAGTCCTTTTATATATATAGATAAGAAAATAAAAGTAAAATTATTTCTTTTCTCTCTATTTTGGATTTCAAAAAAAATAATATGGCGATGACAGTATAAGAATAATTTGATGTTATAATGTTATTATAATTAAAAATAATATATATATGAATAATGTAATGTTAACCGTTTTAAATGGGGAAAGGAGTGTCTTAACACTGGGTTCCCTGTGTCTACCCTGCAGTGTGCAAGATACAGCTTGAAGCTGATTTAATTTTTTTTATAATCACAATTGCTTGAGAGTATTTAATTACACAGTTAGCTACTTATCAGACATCTATTCGCAGTTTCGATAGCTTCTTACATAATATCGATATGTTATTCTTATCGCACACATTACAATACATTTATATCGGATTTATTGATAAGTGACAAAATACGTATTATCATTAAATTTTTATATAGTACGTGAGAAAATGAAAGAATTAGAAATTAAGATAAGTAGTACTTAGTAAGTACAATGTATTTTTTCAATCTTTTGACTGGAGGGGAAAGATATTAATTCCAATAATATGTTCCATTTATTTGTACTGAATCTGTTGATTTCTGGTATACGTAATATTACAATATTAATATTGTACTAAAATTATACAGATTATCAGGACTATCTTAGTAATATACTAATGAATACTTGAATTTTGAGTACTTGCATTTTACAATTTTTTTTATTGCTTACTATTTTTTATGAACTATTTGAGTTAGTTAAGTCTCAATATTATAACATTTAAAATATCAACTGTGTAATTAAAAAAACTAAACATCTTTTCAGACATTCGCCTACAGTATATTATGGGACATGCAATTCTTGCTCCGCAATCTGGCCCTCATCGGAGCCCTATTACTAGTATTGGCGGAGGCCCGAGCGGAGGGGCGAAGTCTTTTCGCCGGAGTACCCTCCTTAGGCGAGAACAAGCCGAAGACATACTTGCAATTGGCTGGCCGTATCCTATTGGCCTTTATGTTCATCACGTTATTGAGATTTGAAGTATCTTTCTTACAGGTAAGATTTTTTAATATGATAAATATTTCTTGTATTTGATGATAGTTAGAGGTCGTCGTGACGCAGTAGGATACAAACCGACTACGTGCGACGGTTGTGGATTTAGTTTCCTATTCGGGGAATGATTAATTATGTTTTAGGTTATTTTCATTTCTTAGCTCTGAATTTATAAAGCTACGTGCTTTAGTTAGTAATGAGTTCCGTCATTCAAGGAAAGAAAAGGAATGGAGTGTCTCAACACTTAATTTCTGCCTACCCACTTATGACGAAACAAAACGTAAACTTGCTATAATCGAACTGGTTACCTATATTTAAGTAATATAACTGCAGTGTGTAAAAAGAGTTTTTAAATATGTTTTAGAATATTCTGTTGGAAATTGATTGTGATTAATCTATTTTATATTGTTCAGTCAACCTTTCATATTGGATTAAGGGTTAAACAGCAAGTAGTGGGCGACGAGTTTAGTCTCATTTAACTTGAAATACATTTGACGTAAATAACTTTATAAATTATTCATGACCATCCCTCAATGTCAAGTTGTACAAAATTATTCTTAAATTATTATATTTTTATAGGAGGCACTCTTGCTTTTTGTTTTTCGCTGTAAACACAATGATTATGAGTACAATTAACTTATTAGATAAATTTAATTACTAGGTTCTCCCGATGTGGTGAAAATAAAAAAAGAAACTTACTTCGAAAATATTCCTTTTTAGTTTCAATATTTTTTATAATGAATTTTGAAAGTATTACTCGAATTGAGATGGAATCGACCCCACAACCTGTAGCGTTTACAATCGCAAGCTTGTGCCACTCGCCATGCCTCAATTATGTACATAGGGATTATATTAGATGTAGAGTTCGATACCTGCTTGGAGGAACTATTGTATTTTAATTACTTTTATTTATTACTACTTTATACTCTTTTAGGACGTAACGGTGTTTTGATTTCCGCCTTTCATCACGCAATGTCTTGACATTGAGCTAATGCTACAACACCCTTACTACAATATCTAATTACAAAGCCTGTTTGTTTTACTTGCCACCGACTTCAAAATTATAAAATCTTTGTATAATTATTTTTCACTTTTTAGTTCGTTGTGTTAGAAGTCGGTTTTTGTTTTTGTTAAAAATTAATTTATTTAAATACAAAACGTACATTTACGTGTCTTAACACTAGCTTCCATCTAGCTACCAAAATAAGGTGGATAGATATTTTTTCTAATTATATTCATATTATCCAGATTGTCCAAGACCTCCTCGGCAGTATTCTCATGGTGCTCGTGACAGTGGGCTATCGTACCAAGCTATCAGCTCTCATGCTGGTACTCGTTCTAACCGTTCTCAACTTGTACCACAACGCTTGGTGGTCTGTTCCGAACTACAAGCCTTTGAGGGACTTCCTCAAATATGACTTTTTCCAGGTTAGTTTTAACTTTTGCAAGTATTTTTTTATGTTAATTTTAGTTTAGGTACATGGTTAGATATGTATAGTTTGAAAAATGACATATTAGGTAAAAAAACAGATAGTAGTGAAAAAGTACTTGGTGTTTTATATACTATGTGATGATAACGATAATAATGATTATTAGCTATTTTCAAAATTTGAATAGTTCATTTATAAAATATTATATATACTTATTGTAAGGCATTTAATGAATTGACACCCTCATGGCGCATAGGAAGCGTGCCTTACTGCCTAATTATACTTTCTACTAAATAACTACTACTTCTATCTAAACTCAGAAAGAATAGATTAGAGAATGTACACAGATAAACAATGAAGTATGGTTAAATATAGTAAGAAACTTAAGAATATATTAACATAAATAATTAAATTATTTTTTTCCAATATCATATCGCATGACGTGACAATAAAATATTACTGTACTACTGTATAATGATGTAGCTAAGTCATTTTGATAAGAAGTAAAAAAAAGTTATATAATCTTGCTTCTAAGTTTTTTTATACTACTATGTGTAAGACATGATAGTGAAAAATATTATAAGTGCTTTAAATTAAGTAACTTGACATACACACTTATATACATTATGCATTATAAGACTAAATTATATGAAATAAGAAATCCTACTAATAATACGAGAATAAATCCGATAAAATATATTTATATTTCTCTATAGAGCCATTATATAATATGATGACGTTCAAAGTTCACGCAGGATATCGCTTTTGACTTAAAATGTAGATACGTTTTCGCAGTTTTAATGTGAAATTATAGTGTATAGAATGCAAATATATATTGAAATTTCCAGACTCTATCAGTGATCGGCGGTCTTCTCATGATTGTGTACCTCGGGCCAGGTGGCGTCAGTATGGACGAACACAAGAAGAAGTGGTGATTGTTGACAGACTATGAGTAACATTGTTGACAGTGTATGTAAATATGCAAAGTATATCATCGCCCGAAGGCACTAGGGGGTTCAATTTAAATGTCATATGTTAGGTTTGTGATTTGTTTTTCATGTTCTAAGGCTATATGTTTTATTCTCTTAGTGTTTTTTTTTCTGTGTTAAACAGTGCTGTAGCAGTATCTGTCTGTTAACTACTCTGTGCTCCGTATTCCATATTTTCAAATATCTTTTATAAAATTTAAATATGGAAACATATGTTGCTCTTCTATTGTTTTCTAGCGGAGTCTAAAAAAATATTTAGTGATAAAACCACTTTGAGTATAAAATATACAATCTTACTTTAAAATTAAGTGGAAATTGTAAGCATTTTCTTATAATTAAAATTTGTTACTCGCCGGACCTTCTAAGATCTACACAAGTTTTCATAATATTCACATATAATAATGTAGTTTTCTAATGTTTCATAAGTCAATTTTATATATTCCTAGATGACATGATAACGATTGTCTACGTAAAAATAATGACACTTATAAATTTTTTGCACAATAATTGTTCATGTTTATTTTTTATAAATTATTCTGAGCGTGTTGTCTATGATCATTGTTTTTTTTTTCCTTGGGTTGTATAAGTACAGTTGTCAAAAATTCATATAACACTAAATGTATTGTAGTTGCATTCCGAATTTACTGTAATAAATATGTAAATATATTCGTACTTATTGACTGATGATTTGTATATTAAAAAAAAATATAATTACTGTAAAAATTAATTTTTTAAATGCAGATACGACGGGTCTATAGACGCAATGTTACGATGTATTAGCACTATTCTTCCTTGTTAACATTATTTCTACAAAAAATCTATATGAAAAGACAAAAAAATATTTTTATAGTATTTTTTTTATTTATTTTTATTGTACGCTTGTGAAGTATAGTTGGACTCGTAAATGGAACGTTCTGAATAAATATAACATAATATTTTCATAGCTTTTATTTTGTAACCTACTTCAGTGCGACACCTTTTGCCACGTCGTATATTTAAAGCGGACAAAGTCTTTTATATAACAATTAATTTATTTTTCAATATTTAATAATAAACAAATTCAACAACTAATTGCAAATATTTTGTGGTCCTATTGTTCAGTCGCTTCGGCTTCCCGCTTGTCTTTATTTGATATATATTTGAAAACTTTATTAGCCAGCTGTCTATACTTTTCAGCGTGGGTGCTATCTGGCAAGGCATATATAGCTGGTTTGCCACTGTTTATACATTCCGACATATTGGAATCCACTTCGAAACTCTCAATAATCTCTAGGCCCATATCTTCAGCGGTTTTCTTAGTTTCGTTACCAAAAACATAATTTTTGGTGCCGCATTTATGACATATCGCATGCGACATGTTCTCTACCAACCCAATTATAGGGACTTTGAGTTTTTCGAACATGTTGACGCCTCGTTTTGTGACTTGTAAGGCGGCTGATTGCGGTGTAGTTACAACTAGAGCGCCTGGAAAGAAGAGTATTATAATTATTTTTTTTCTCTTTTTTTATTAGAATCAGACAGAGAAATAAGTAATTAAAAAAATTTAAATTTGAGATTTTAAATTCCAACGGCTACTACGCAATATAGAGGAGTTTTACCTTAAGAAATGGCCTTTAATTTGATTTAATTAATATTGATTTTAATCATTTTCGCACCACTTTAAGCATTATTTTGTGACACTGAAAACAATTATATACATTGATTATGAATTATTACCATCGATGGGTAGATTCTGAGCCAATGATAAATGTGTATCGCCGGTCCCTGGCGGAGTGTCCACAATCAGACAGTCTAAAGGTCCCCACGCTACGTGTCTAGTTAGACGGTCTAATGCTTGCATTACCATTAGACCACGCCATACTACTGCATTCTCACCCGATACTAGGAGGCCCATTGACATGCTTGAAAAAGATTTTTTTTTACTGAATATTCGTTTTTATATATGCATAATCTATAGTAATGTTATGACGTTTAAGAAATTGGTTGAACACGCAAATTTCACGCGAACTACTAGTACGAAAAGAAAAGTTATTTTAAATTGGATAGTTCATTTATCAAGGAAGGCTAGTATGGTTTAAGGGTTATTCTATTTGACCATGAAGTAAAGCCACTGGTATAATATAAATGACCATGACAATTTCGTAAATATTTATTTACGTTTCTTCGCTCTGGTGTCGAGGCAAAGTGCGGTTCCCTGCTGTGTACAGGATACAGTGTGGAAGCTGATATAAATTTTTTTTATACAAATAAAAACTATGAGAGGCAAAACAATATTCTATGATTATTAATTTTCAAAACACTTTAAAGATAACAATTTCTACTCTTAAAGAAATTGTTAGTATAATTTAAATTCAATAAAAATATTTGCATACCACTTTACTCCATAGTTCAGCAGAGGCTCTATGAGATTATCATCATTAAGCATGGGTTCACCACTGATATTCATCATAAGAGGTACCGAAGGACCAAAAACATCAGCATCTAGAAGTCCTATTTCCTTATCTGGCTCTATTACTTTCATAGCACATGCGAGATTCACTAGGAAAATAATATTGATGGTTGAGTAGGTGCTTTACAAAAAAAATCTAATAAGTAAAACAATCACAAAAACATATAAACTTAGGATTAATATCAACATTATATCTAATCATATCTTTAGGTACTTAACAAATTTGAATAATTATTACTTATCACTCCATAGGAAATATAATGTTATTAAAGTAAGAGCAATTATTAACCAAAATTGGAAGTCTGCAGTATTGGGTCCTTTATTTTACACATATTGGGTCCTTTATTTTCTAAACTAATCTAGATTATCAGACAATTAGGCGAAAATGGGGAAATGTCTTAAGGATAAGTTCAAACTGGCTGCTTTTTGTTTTATGTGGAATACAGTGTAGATTAGATAAACAAACAAAAATGCAAGGCATACCAGCAGTAGTAGTTTTCCCAACTCCACCTTTTCCAGATGCAACCAGTATAATGCTTTTAACACCAGGTAATGATTTCTTTTCGGGAAGCCCTTTGGCCATAATTTTAGCTCTATGTTCATTAACATCGCCTTTATTGTGTTGGAACCTAATTACAGTAAGGTATGGTGTTTGCTACAATAAGATACATTATTTCGTAAGTACAAAAATATGTTACATTTATTTTAAAATAATAATTGCCAAAAAATTGCATTTCACGTAGAAAATAATACATAAGTTGTAATAGCCTACATACTGTGTTTATATTTGAAGCAAGTACTCGTAGTCCATACACTTTTGGTATTATTCTTTTTACATTCATTATTTTTGCAAAACGCTTTTTATTTGAGACTCCTTATATGTTATTTGCTATTTAACTATCAATATACTTTAAATAGCAACAATTTACTCTACACTCGTAAATTGAACTGGGCTAGCTGCTGAAATTTTTGTCAACCAATGAGCCAAGTTCACACTTTCAGGCTTAGCGCGCACTGGTGACTTTTGTCACGGTGACAATAAATTTTTTGTCACTGACATGTCACCATACTTTTCGCCACTGCGCGCACTTGCGATGACAGTGACGAAATTTTTTACATTTGATAAAATGGATCTCGAAGAGATGGTTGTCTGTGCACTTATATTAAGAAATAGAAAAAAAATCAAATGTAGAAAATATTGGCTTTCAACTTTTCATTTGTCATAGAGCAATGGCCTCGACTCAATTTCGTCAATCAGTATTGTCATTGTATATTTTATCTTCATGAAAACACACGTTTTGCCTTGGTGATGAACTTGACGCCATTCTTGAAATAAAAATTCGGTGCTGCAATGCAACATGCTGCTGTTTCATGTTTATGCGGAAGACGACTAGTATGAAAACCGCAAGGGGGAGGTGACATTTAGTTGCTAATGCGCGCACGGGCATACAAATCTATGGACGCGGTGACAGTTGCGTCACCGGCGTGTCGCCGTCCTCCGCGGACAAAAAGTCACCCAATTGTCACGTATCCAAATGCGCGCACCTTCATTAAGTGTAATGTACACGGTGACAGTGACGCAACAGTCACGGTGACAAAAATCACTAGTGCGCGCTATACCTCACAGTATAACAGCTGATGGCTGACACAGATAAAAAAACATTTTTATATTTGATAGATGTTCAAAAAAGTGAATGTTTAAT
This sequence comes from Heliconius numata, assembly GCA_016802625.1. Classification (NCBI taxonomy): domain Eukaryota; kingdom Metazoa; phylum Arthropoda; class Insecta; order Lepidoptera; family Nymphalidae; genus Heliconius; species Heliconius numata. The sequence continues at coordinate 3,178,305 of JAEBDU010013430.1, read as the reverse complement.
ACGGAGTCCGTTCAGTTCTATACATCGACGTTTTAAATTAATATTGTGAAAAATAAAATTATTTTCATATAAAAATACAAATACTATTAACAATACTTATTGTATTTATTCATTTTTATAGAATTAATTAAGCTTATTAAAAAACGTAATAGTTTAAATGTGTATAACAAAGTTCATGTATTTAAGAACGTACTTCACAACTGTCATTTATGGTGTGACCGATTTGCAATGTTTCTATAGTGAGAAAAAATTCGAATATACATGGAATATTTCTAGAAAGTAATTAAAAAGCTGAAGTAAACATGGCTATTTGTTTACGAACGCTTTCTCATAAAATATTGCCCATAAATGGAATCGTTACTACTAAAAATCATTCTAATCGGCTGTCCCGGAAAATCCCCTTGCGGACACAATTTCTCGAAGATGTAAGTGTTATTGCTGTTTTTCTTAACTATTATAAAAAATTAAACTTGTTTAGTAATTTATTATAAAAGTGTCAAAGGCTCATCAATGAAATCGTTTTTGAATATCGAATTTGACCCCGAAGCAATCATATTAAAGATATTATTTACAATTATTATTTCAGTTTCTCAGCAGTAGGCGCATATCTAGTTGCCAAGCGGCTCCAAAGTATGTTGCAGAAAATAACATCGATGATGTTTACATTCACGAGGTTGCCATTGCCAATAGTTACCTAACCCAAAAGTCGAACGAAAAGCCGAAACTAACCTACATAGACAAAACAGATTCAAAAGAAACCAATGACGTTATAGAGAATTACTTTAATTATTGCGTTGATGGTATGAAAATATTAAACTTAACTAGTGATGACTATGTAGAACAGCCAGATGCAAAGAAATTACACAAAATACCATCCATTAGTATGAATGATGTTGATTTTTCTAATTGCAATGAGGTAAATTTAGATTTTATTATACTGAGTGTAACAATTTATTCTAAATTATATAAAATATAATTTTAAAATACTACTTATAATTTTAAGGATATAGTACCCACATGTTTATCTGACTTTGAGCGAGATGCAATTTCATACTGTAGTGGACCTACAGTATCTGCACAAACTACTACCAGTGAACCTGATAATGAAGGAAAACCCAGTGAGGAACAACTTATGAAAATATTTACCACTCTCTCTAATAATGTAATATTTATATTACTATAATTATATCTAAAAATCTGTAAATAATTTGAATATTTATTAAGACAAATATTTATTATATTTTCAGATGCCTAATTTGTTTGTGAAACCATTAGATTATTCAATCTATCATCCCAATTTAGTGTTTGTAAATAACATTAGGGGCACAACAACTGTGTAAGTTATTAATTTGAACTGTTATTGTGGACTTATAGTTTTTTAGTATTGAGAGAAAAGTAGATCAATCTATGTTATTTTTCTTTTAGAGGATTATTCCATTATGTGAAACAAATAGCACTTTTGAGGACAGTGGCACATATCAAATTTGCTTATGTTAATTTTGAAATTCTGAAGATTACAGCCCACCCAGAGGATTCTTCAATAAGGTATAATTTGTTGTAATTTTTCTTTTTATTCATTTTATTAGACATTTTACTATAACATTATAATTTATAGAATGAGATGGAGGATCCGAGGAATATCAGGTCTTAAAGTATTCTTTATGTTTTGGAAATACAAGTTGTGGGATATAAAACAAGTGTTCAAAGATCAGGAACTGTAAGTTATACTTCATAATGGATCTAACAAAACAATTGTTCTTTCTTATAACAAAACTTACTTCAGAATAATATAAAAATATTATTTATTTTCCAGATGGTATGATGGTTTTTCAACATTCTATGTTGGTTCTGATGGTCTTATTCAGAAACATATTGCCGATAAGGTAAGATCTTGTGTGTAAAAAATCATATAAATCAAATTATTTTTATTTCCATACTGGTAACAAGAAAAATTTTGCCATGGAGTTCTGTCACCAAAAGTGCAATATCTCAAAAATTGGTTAGTGTGTGGGGAAAGAATCTTCCCTTTGCCTGTCTTTCTTTATATGGGATATAGTGAAAAGCTAAAAGCTGAAAAAATCATCATAAAATTTTTTGCCCCTAATTTCACAGGTAATGCCAGATCAAGATAAAATAGTTGATGATGAAGAGAAGGCACCCATTGCAGCAAAAATTGCTTTACTTATTGGTCTTCTTCCTAGAAACTATTTATCAGATGTAACTCCATACTTCACCACCTCGTCAGGCACTAGTGAATGCACAACTCTGCCATTCAAAGCTTTAGAATAAAATTAGAGCTACCATAATTAATGGTATTGTGATATTATATTGCTATGCTAAATAAATTGCAAAATCTTTTAGACACAAAGTTATGATCATTAAATAATGTTTTCCTATTTATTACTAATTAATAAACTTTATTTTATAATGTTAGTCCGCAATATTGATGTCTATTTGAAAAATATTGTCTGCACTATGCAATTAAGTGCATTAACTTGAGATTTGCAATGGACACTGTAATATTTTATCGTGATATATTTTAATTGCCTTGTAGTTTATATGGTAGTTATGTATTAAATAAACGTCTGTTAATAATTATCTTGTTTTTTATTTATTGTTTGGTAATGAGAAAATAAAAATAAAAACTAACCAAGAGAATCAATAAAACTTAAAATTTGCTTAATAAATAAATCAGACCGCAGTGAATTTCAGAAGGAACTCCGATGCGAATAAATATTTTATTAAATACGAAGTCACGTTAACACATGTATGTAATACATTAATACTATGCTACTAATATCAAAAATAAATATTACATAACATATTTTAATTATATAAAAAAAAATTTTTTGATGCGGCAACATCCAAATAACTAACAAAAAATTAGTTCCATTCAAGTGTGCATTTCATTCTTTATCAATATCCATCATTCACATTCATAGTGCCGTGTTGGTAATCTGTGTCCACTTTGTAGTTTTCTTTCGTACGGGAGTATTGTTGTTAAAATATATTCATTGATTTTATAATATATTTAACTTAGAAATAATTTATGACTTATATGTTTAATTAGTGAAGTTTGGTGATTGTGGTGCTGCGGACTGTTTTCCTTATGCTCATGAATTTAAACATTTCATTGAAAACCTTTTGAAAAAAATTGGGGCTCCAAATCGAGTGCCGTGTTATTGTTCGTGATGTCATGACTACGGTAAGCTTATCAAACACTTTGGTGATTGTTACTGGTGGGGTCAACGATCTCTATAATCTTAAGGGCAATTTGTCTTAATTAAAAGTAACCGCTACACGTCGAGACGCAGCGAGTTTAATATAAAACTATGGAAATTTGCCAAATCGGTCATAGATGGCATAACTAATGTTATAATTACTCTGAAATTGATAATTTGGTCAGTGCTGCTTGTAACAAGCTTAGTTAATTTATTCTTACGTCCTGTATTGATCTATTAGATGAAAAAGAATTTAAACTATTTGTTTTTCGTTTCTATAACATTTCGTTCTTACAAAAAATATTTAACTTTATAAATAATTTAGTTAATAATTTAGTCCTAAAGCAGCTGTAATATATTAAAAATATAGTTTAGTTACACTAAATTTAATGTAATGTAATAAATTATTAACTAAATAAATGTTTCGTGTGTTAATGTGGGTTGAAAAGATTACTGTTAAGCATGACTGATGCTAAAACTAGGTTAGACAGCAATTTGCATGTAGGTTTTTAATGAGAGTTGATCAACCAATTTTATTCATTTTGTATGACATGTCAATCTTTAAAAAAATCATAATATTTAAGTAATTTTTAAAATTTGAAGGAACCAGGGGCTCTCATAGTTTGATCAGAATAACAAAATTGATTTGTAAACATATAAGTATAAACAACATACTTTCTGTTGATAAAAGTTCCAAAAGACAAAAGACACCTCATACCATTATCAAATATTTTAAACACCTATGATTTTAACAAGCTTTTTGTATTGCTCTTAAATTTTTTAAATAATCTTATTAATTGACTTTTAGTAAGAGACTTGTAAAGATAATTTAGACACAATATATTTATATTTTCCCATGTGAAAATAAGTTGAATAATTACCATTTGTAGAAATAAATGTCAATTGATTTTAACATTATAAAGATATTTATAATATTCACTTTTGTTTTTCTATAAACATCCATAAAAGAATGATACTAACAATTATAATTTTTCTTTACAAGTATTTTATATTATTCTTTACTAGTATACATAAAAATTTCTTCATTTGAATAGATGACAGGTAATGACTCATTTTTATTTCACTAGTAAAGGTAACTAATATTTTGCTTCGAATGATCTATGGTTAATTTTTAAAATGTATTACTTAATTTATTTAACATGAAATGTAAAAGTATGAAATAGGTTATTTAAATAATAATTTTACTAATAGACAAACACACAAAATTAGATGCTAGTATCTTTCTTTACTAATATTATAAAGCTAAAAATATGTTTGCTTGAAAAAAAATCAGCTTCATATTAACACCATATCCCAGTTAGGAAGAGGGAGGGAACCTAGTGTCAAGATACTCCATATTTCTTTGAACATGCTAATATCAAAAACTATTTGTTATGATTAATTTTTCAATCTCTTATTTATGCTGGGTAGTCCATAATGTATGGAGGAAGGCTGTGTGCTATATTATATCTAATAATGAATTGGAGTAGCTCACTGTACCTACATTGACCAGTCCAAGGTGTAATGGACACCGAATGTTCTGTATGAATGTCTTGTCATCATACACAATTCTTTACTATTTCTATTTTTCTATTAATTTTCAAAAATATCAAGTTAATAAGAAAAAAATACAAACTGAATAGAAATGCTTCAATTTATCAACTAAGCAATTGTATCTAATTGAGTGAGAAAATGGATTATATCTACAACAGTTCTCCTCATTCTGAGAACAAAGCATGTTATTGAAAACAGAATTGTTTCTTTATGCTATTAACACTGAGAATACTTGCATTGTTATAAAATGTGTTTCTTTTGTTTATTGGTCAGTTATTAGAATCTTGTTTATGAAACTATAAAACTATACATTCTCTTTTTTTCAATAGCTTCAAGCTGTTTCCTACACGTAGCAGGGTAGACAGAAGGAACCTGGAAACATTGTATTTACTCCATAAATGTTGAGTGGCAGAACTCAATGCCATGCTTTGCCTCATTACCAGAGCAAAGAAACAAAGATATTAAATATTTAATTTCCTTGAGTGGGAATTGAACCCACAACCTGTCACGTTTACAGAAACACATTTATGCCACTGTGCCATGTGTATAAAAAAATATATTAGTGTGAAATCTAGCTGTCTAATTTTTTATTATATAATTATACACTTTATTTTGCATAAAGCAGTGAGTTTAGTGAGGAGAAGACTTAACTTCACGCTTTATCCCTAGCTTTATCCCTATCCCAAATATAAGACACTTTCTGAATTAAATAAAATAAAGAGATTTGAGGCAAAATGCTGTGCTAAGTTTCTGAACACAACCTCCTGGTATGGAACACTCAACCACCGTATTTGCAATCAGTACATACTTTCCTTAAAAAAACTTTTAGTGTTTTTAAAAGGAAAACATTGTGATTCAAGAGCCCTTTTGAAATGGACATTAATGCTCTTTCCTCCAAGCTCTTTTTTCTACCTTCAAAAAATTATAATAATTCTAATATTTATATATTACACACAGAAATAGTGATACACCATATTCCAGTCCAGTTCATAATCCATATTTCAAACACAAATTATATGCATATACTTAAGTTTATTTGTCTTTCTTTTGTTTTGTTTCAGGTGCTTGTAAGCTACACTATGGTAATTTGATACAAGTATGAAGCTAAGCTGATTAACAACTTAAGTCTGGCCATTCAGCTAAGTAAAAGAATCAAAGGAGAGTTTACATACAAGGTGCAAATGTAAACAGGTTCTAAAAGCTTTAAGTGTTCAGTGAAACATAATTAAAATTTAGTTTTAAAATGTGTAAATTATGATGTGAGTGAAGATGTCTAAGGTGTTATCCGCACTGGGTGGGGCTCTGCCGGATGAGAGGCCCCTGTTATCCCTTCAAATAGTGGAAAGCGTGGCCAAATGTCCAACTGGTTATTGGCCGGTGAGCAGGACATACGATGAGGATGCAGATGCTGGGTTGCTTCGGCAGTCTGGATTGTTTGGAAAGAAGCCCAGCCATTATATATGCTTGTCGAAGTCTGAGGGTATGTAGCTTTATTTGTAGTTTTGTTTTGGATTTTTTATATTTGTTTTATATTTTTTTAATATTTTTATCTGTAATTTATATCAAGTACTGTGTAGGTGGACTTACAAAAATATTATAGAATTCTTCTTGTTCTTATAATGCCAATATTGTCATGTTGAGTATTTAACAAAGGAAATTTAAAAAAGACAACAATACTAACGTGCATAGTGATGCAAACAATATGCATGGTAGAACGGTAGGTGCATAAAGTTGTGTAATCTTTGTAAAATCTGTGCTAAAATTACTTCAGCGTCACAGAACAGAGGTTGTATAATTGAAAATGCACCTTGACCGCGATATCTGATATTATATTGCTAAATTACGCCGTGTCCGTAGCAGTAAACTCGTGATATTAATACAGCTAAAACCTTGTTGGCTTAGGACTTAGTAGGATGATATCAAAGATTTCTACTTTCTATTTTATTATGACAAAATTTCCTTAGGAATTCCCTTATGCTATAGAGCCTGTTTTCTTTTTTTTTTATGTAAACGAATTAACAAGACGGTTAAGAAGGACTATCTATTGTAAACGATCCTTTTGTCACCGCAAGTTTCCTTGTTATTAAATGTAACGTATATACGTATACATTAGTATTAGTTAATATGATTTTACTAAGCAAATACAAGGTCTCAGCGATGAACCACTCAACGATGCAATGTCCTGAAAATGTGATGGAAAGTGGGTAACGGTCATAACACCAGGTTTCCTCTGCATTCCTTGCTGCGGGAAAAAGGGTGATGCTTTTTTTTATATAGAAAGTCCATTAAACAGTATTTTTTTGCGTATCTATTACTGGGTACTTTTATTAGGTACAATTAGGTTTTATTATTTCGTCAAAGACATTCGAGATTCAACCAAAAAGAAAATATTACTAATACTCTAAATAGGTACATATTACATTTCTCAAATGGACTCCCTAACTCTATTATTTGCATTAATAAAAATAGATTCCATTACCATTTTATAGCGTATAGTATAATATTTTTACTTGGGGGTTTATGACCTCTAAAAGATAAAACGCGCGCGCATCTCATTTACGCGTGCACTTCTAAAGTTAAACTGTGTTGAAACGTCCGTAGGTTGATGGTGGCCTACATTTCTCTCATACTATTGTCGTTATTTTGACATTGTTTCGAAGAAACACGTGGAAAATTTTCTCGAAAACAAAACATTCGATGAAAAAGAATAAGTATTTTCTAATTTGTCCCGAATACCAATAACAAAGATATGCTTCGTGGTGCAATAGATCTACAAATAATGTAAAATATTTTTTTGGCATTTTAAATGCAAAATAAAATGAAAATTCCGAATATTATGTAAGAGGAATATATTATGGAGGAGGATATTATGTAATGCGATGTAGTAAATCCGGCTGCCCCATAAATAATACTTCTCATGGGAGACTGTTCTTCGTAGGAGTCTGGAGGGTAGACTCTGAAATTTATAGCTTTAATTTATAGCTTTATCAATTTTAAATTATAGCTTTATCAATTTAAAATTTATTTGCAGTTTGCTTAAACTCGCTACGACAATGTAAACATTTATAGAACTGTGCTCTCGAGATTTCTTTGTCAATATACTCGTAAATCCTTTGTGAATTGAGCAGTACATCATATGACCATGGAATATACAACAACAAATCAATCCAACTTCACGTTGTATCTCGCACACAGAAGGGTAGGCAGAGGGATCCTAGTGTTAAGACATTCCGTTCCCCACTTTCCGCCGAATTTCAATATAAAATTAAATAAATATTTTCTCGAGTGGGGATCGAACCCTCAACCAGTCGTCATCAGCACACTTTGTGCCCCTGCGCCACGATTGGCCTACACCTGTACAACAACATGATGCTTATTTTATTGTTTTCTTTTGGCTCAACTAAATAAGTTGACTACACATAAAATATTCAACTCTCGTAGCTTTCTCTATTCTATGTCCTATCCTGCAATTATGTGATAGACTATTTAATAATTCAGAATTTAATTAGATATGACAGTTTTTTGTTTAGTTTTACATATTTTAATTAATCAATATTATACAATATTAATTAAAGTTCTAGTCCGTATTTATTAATATTATCTACAAAGATAATATTGCGAACAAGCTGGATAACTCATATACACTATAAAAACTACCTCTCTGGTTCTGGTTATAATAAATTTCAATATTTGATTAAAGTAAATAATAATGACAAGATACTATAAAGTAATATCGACAGGAAAACCCAACTGTTTTTGCACGTATAAATAGGATTATTAAATGGTGCCGGCGCTACAGCAGTTAATGACTATGTAGTAGGTATTTGATATTGTACCTTTTAATAAAAAGGAATAAATTATTCGCTAAAATTTGTTTCTATCTGCGTTTTTCTAGAACTGTGACCATAAGTAGAGGCCTTCGTGGCGCAGGGGCACAAAGATGTCACTGTAACGCGACGCTTATGGGTTCGATCCCACTCGGGGGAATGAATTATTTTTTATTAATATTTTCCTTTCCTCGCTTTGGCATCAAGGCAAAAGCTCGACGTTGATTTCCGCCACTCAACACGCAATGCCTCAAAAAATTCAGGGGAAAGTGGGGAATGCAGTTCTTAACACAAAACTAGACGGAGTGTCCCAGGTTCCGCACTTCCTGCTAAATACAGTGAACAAAACAGCGTGAAGCTAATAAAAAAAAATATATTATAACAGCTACGCCCCGTGGCCCCTTAGTGTATTTATTGCGAGCGAAATTGGTTCCGACGTCGTAATGACGTCCTGTTTAGTATAGACGTCCACCGTCATCAGATGTGAGTGATGTGACCGAAGATTGATGAATTATTCTATCGGGAGTACTTACGCATATTATTGTTTTTTATTATTATTCAAGTCCAGTATTGGCGCTTATTTTTTTATTTAAATACCTAATATAATCGTTTTTTTATTGTAACACATAGATGATTAAACACACTTTAAAAATTTAGACACCCAAAAGGTTTTTAAAATCTTTTTAAATTACTAACATTGTACTGTTCATTACTTTTTATCAGTCATGATTGTTTTATATGTTTATACTTTTAACACGTTCGGTCTACAAAACATTTCTTATTTTCGACATTTAAAATCTTTTTTTAATATTTAGTTAGCGCTTTAAGTTTTACTAATGTTATATTTATCTGTGGTGTTGGAACTCACTTCCTTGATGGATATTTGGCAAATAATAAATATATTAATACATTATTAACAAAATGATAGATTCCCTACTGACCAGAATTCTGTATTCAAATTCATTTATTCTTTTCAATCTTCTTTTCAATACCTTTACTTACCCATTATAAAATCCAATATTGGCAAAACCTCCTCCTCCTCATATAACGTGTCTAATAACCATTGCAATAAGGGTGCACCCTACGAAACGTGACACCACTGGGGCTTTGGAAATTAATATAGATTTTAAGGTTCTTTCTACTACTTAACAATTGCAGTATGTATTAGGTTTCAAGCGTTTTTGTACTTCTGATACTTCGTTACTCTTTAAGATAAAATCGTTCTTTTTTCTAATCTAAAGTAGAGAAAGCGATCATTACTTTTTTCTCTATTTTCAAGCTTTTTAAGGAAAAGGCGTAGTGAAGTTCGAAGTTCATTGAAGCATTTTGGTTATTCCCATCGTATAACAATATTTTCTTCGCGTTTCTGGTGATGTCACTTTAGTCTTTTTATAAGCTATAAAGTTTTATTTAAACAATATTGTTTTACATCCTTTTATATCACCTGACGTAGATGGAGGAGCATGGTAGATTGTTGACCGTTTTGGGAACATTGATGTTGATAGAGTCTGTGATGATGATCGCTTCGAGGACAAAAATATTTTTAGAAGTATTCCGCGCACAGTAGTATTAAGATATTCCGTTCCCAATTTACATTTATGTTACTAATTACTATACTTACGTTGTATTATAATCGAAGATATAATAATAATATTATGAAAGAGTTGTTCAATGTAGACATTGAATAGTTTTATATGCAGACTGTTTAAGGTTGTCGTGGTCTTTGAACTCCACTCACTAATCGTGCTAATAATGAAACTGGCTGACGCAATGACAGGCGGGGGCTTTCATTAAGGAGCCGATAGCGAAGGACCACAGCTTAAATTTATTTAGATTGGTCTTAGTTTTTAGTAGGCATTTTTTGTTTTTAGGACGTCATAAGGTAGTCGACGGTTTTTTTTAGGTTTATTTTTTTAAACAATCATTTAAATAAAAAAAACAATTTTAAAGTAACATTTAACTGTATCTGTAACGGGTGTTTTAGTTTTGTTCTTTAATTATATGAGTCACTAGTTTTAAATGCGTTATGAGTAATTGATTCAAAGTCTTTGGAATGTTCGTGGTCTCATGAATTGTTAGTTAGCATCAAGTTTGGTACTCCTTACGCGTGGAAACATGTGAATTCTATAAATAAATAATTTTCTGATTATTAACAATGAATATAGGCGGAATAAGCAAGTCCTTTAATGACTTTAATGAGTTGGTCATATGACTTCTTTACAATTCCTACTTTTCACTTATTTTAAAATTGATGAGTTGACTCAGTCCTTTTTCTAACCAGACCGAAAAACGAGTGGAAATCGAACCCAAAACTGCGTTCAACACGAAATGATATACCTATTAACTATTACATAAATTACTTCCTTCCAAACTTCCCAAAACGTTAAGGTTTCTTGCATTATTAAAATTTCTAAGTATGAAATCAATGTATCTAAGCTAGTTACGTATTTTATCTCCTTGTGAACAACGATTTATCTAATCTTGTTTGCAAATGTGTGGCATTACAGTAGTCACGCGAGGCGTAGCGTGTACGCGAAGATGCAATGGGATCGCTCTGTATGATGTCAGCCTATGAACCGGATGCAGTTTGTGTACTGCTAATTGAACGATCGTTGCCTAGTCTGTGATCCGCTTTCATGTTTATTATCTAATAAACTTGTTACTTTTATTAGCATGAAGTACAGCCGCTAGTACTCTAGGTTCCCACGTTCCCTCTACCTTGATATGTGTGAAGCTAAAAAAAATATAATTATCAGATTTTTTCTGCCTTCTTTCTTCTGGTATAGTGTTAAAGCGTGAATCTGAAAAAACGCTGGTCATACTAGCTTAATAAACACTAAAGATAAATTTATTTATATGAACATGAATTTAGTTACGCGTGTCATGTATAAATAGTAAAGAATTAATAGGCAAGAATGTCCTTGCTATATAAATATTTCACTGTCGCCGTCGCAATAAGCGATAAGTAACTTACGACTCGAGTCTCGTGTTATATAATTAATCGTGGTTGATACTAGGTTTTCCTTATAATATATGAATATCTTCTGACACTATAATACCTCCTTAATACGGAAATTTAAGGATATCACTTCTATAGCAAATCGTAGAAATTAAATATCAAATATTTTTTTACAAATATGATATTTAGGGAAAGTTGGTAAAGCAAGGATGATTGGTCTTTCATTTCACCATTTGCCTAACACGCAATCTCAACACAATGTGGAACAGAAGAGATTATCACACGAGATACATATATAGGCACTTTCTACCTACTTCCACTCTCATGTAGATAATTATTAGACGCTACATGCAAATAATTGCTTATACGATAAAGCTTTTTTTTAAACTTAACTAATATTTTTATCGTAGCCATTTTACTTAAAAAAAAAACAAAATTTGACAGGCGTGCCAGGCTACGTGATGGACGGCGTGCTAGTCCTGGGCGAGCGTGAACCCACGCCAGCGGGATACAGCGTGGCGGGCAGGGCGGGCAAACGGCGTTTATGTACGCACGTGTCACGACAAGCGCCGGCGGCCGCACCCCCTGTCACAGATGTTATAGTATGTTCGAAGATGCGCACCGCTCCAAAGGGATTTGTATTGGCTGGGTGAGTTAGATTTTATTATTTAGTATTTTGTTTCTGTTTTTTACATAGAAATAAATATAGTGACGAGATAATACGTCCTCTGCCCTCTGACTACTTATTATATGATGCTACATATAGCTTTGACTGCTTTAGAGATATGAAGATATAGTTTTTGGTGAAACTCCAGGATATGAACTTTTATTGGGTTAATATAACGTATTTTAAAATACTCCAAAATAATTATACCAAATTAATTAGAGGCCGCACATGGCACAGTGTTCCGTCTCAGGCCGGTGAATGATTGTATTTAAACTACTTGCATTTCTCCGCTCTTGTAAACAAAGTGGGTGTCATTGTTTTGCGCCACTCAACACGCTATGTGCGAACAAAGTGCCTTTTACATTAGGTTCCCAAACGTGAAAAATATACCCATTCAAGTTATATAACATTTTATTTTGTGTAGGGAAATAAATGGTAAAGTAGTATGCTACAAAGTGAGCGGCGGCAGCTCGGACACGTCGCCGACGCACGCGCCCAGCGACTACGAGAACGTAGTCACCAACCTCACGCCCGAGGCTGCGAGACGGTGAGAATTATAAATAACTAAATATTTATTTTGTATAACTGTCATTTTTAGATAAACCTCAGACTCTTAAAGTAGGTAAAGGTTAACAAACCATAAAAATATTAATCACTAGTGGCACCGTTATAATATTTCAAATGATGTTATTGTTTAGTAACGTGAGAAAATAATAACGGTATTTCTGTTTGAGGAAGTTGTTTATTTTAATTTTATATATTACTAGCGGCCCGCTCGCGGTTTCACCCGCGTGAACTATGTTATTATTAATTTCTGTCTCCATGACTACGTCCTAGTGACGTCTATGCAAAATTTGAGACTCCTAGCATTTGTAGTAACGAAGGTTCGTACAAACTTTCGACCCCAAAAACAACCCCTTAGAAGTCGAATATTGCAAATTCCCGTCTTAGCGCGCACCTACGTCCTATAAATAACTCATATGCAAAATTTGAGATTCCTAGCACATATAAATTCTGAGATTTCGTGATGAGTGAGTGACCTTTCGATTTTATATATATAGATGAGTCATGAGTCATTAACCCACTTTTGGGGTTTTTTTTATAAATTATAAATTTGTTCAAATGACTGGAAGGAAGGTTTTTGTCTGTATTCCGCCCGAAAATATTTGAAACTAACTTCCCCGAGAGATTTTCTCGTGTTAAAAAATGACCAAAACTCAATAAACATTTCATTTTTTACTAAGTAAGTTAAGTTTCAAATTATACGCTTCGATTTTAAAATAATATAAAAGATATAATAAAAATACGACAATATTTCACACAACCTTTTGATTCATATTTTGGTCCCTTAAGAGTGGATTTTTAAACTACCTTCCTTAGGCTCTACAAATTACCTATATATACGATGTAAAAGTTCAAGACTAAGTTCAGCATTTGAGCTTTTGTATGATGATCTCTGAATATGTCAATTTTCTGTTTCCAGTCAGCAGTATTAAAGTTTTAGATGGTGTCAAATTATTTCATTTAACAATAAAAGGAAAGCTTTTTATATTTCCAAAATTATTTACAGTTCGTTGTCAGAGAAATTGTACACGCAGTTCAAAATGCGGTGGGACGGCTGTACGGGGTATTTCATTGTATTACTAAATATACGAGTGTGTTTCAGCATGGTGTTTGTTTACATGCTTGATGCTGTAAATAGCTATTGGTTTTGCCTTTTGCGGAGAATGAATGATTATTTATTATTGAATTTACTTTAAACATTTTCCAAATTATTCCCTAGTAGGAATTTTGAAACTTAGCTAAAGTTGACTGCAAGTTTCAACAATTAAAATGTTTTAAATATAAAACATGAGTAAATATTTAAAATTTCATTTTCATGCATTGCGAACCTTATAGAATAAGGCCTCCATAATATAGTTCGGCTTACATTAATAAATATATATAATAAGATTATAACGAAACTCTCTAACGACATTCGCTAATTTAAAAAAAACACTACATAATACAGCAATATTAGAAATAATTAATGCTTAATATGTATTGGACTGTCGAAATTCATTATAAATATTTTAAAAATTGTTATATATAACTATATGTACACGCACATAATTTTATTACTCATAGCCTACACGGAAATAATAATAATAATTAATAATATTAACAAATTTGAATAATAAGTTACATTATTGAAACCAAATAATATCAAAAAGTTACCTATAATCACGACACAACGACTTTCGCTGACTAATTTATAGAAAGTTTTTAGACAAAAAAAAGAAATAATTGAATATTGTTATGTTTAATTATAACTTTCTTTTTTATTTTACATGCATATGCTTTGTGTGCGCTATTTGCTGCTTTAATACCCAAACAAATTACATGGAGATAATTAACTTTTAAAACTAAATCTCTTAAGACTCTTAAAACTAAAAAAACGTCAGGCACGAAAGTGTGTTAATGGGATCGGAATGTCTAACATTCTCAGGTTCCCTCTGCCTCCCCTGCTTTGTATATACGCGCGGGGTATATATACGTGCGGGATATACCGTAAAGTTAAGAGAGCTTTCTAAGGTACACCAACGATGGAATATACAAAAAGATATTGGGGAACCTGCACTCTTACATTAGTCATACATAAATTTACCTTATCTTATCTCAACTGCCACCTTTTGTTTGTCGTAGACTAAAACCAGCGCCAGAACGTCCACCAAAGCTGTCTCCATTAATAGCAGATCTAACTATTGAAGAATTTACATCTGACCACGACTATGAAGCGTTGAGCCCTTCATATAACCTAAAGCCAGCTAGGCCTGCGCCCCGCCCGCCGTCGAAGTCGCCGGTACATAGCAGCCCTGGACCGAAATCCCCGCCAGCGGTTAATAGGAAGAAGGGTCCAGCACCTTTGCCTAAAGTATTAAATTATCAGACTTTAGGGGGATACAACGGGATGGAAGGTGTTCCTTTGGTACTAAATTCGAAATTGAGGGGGCTGCCCAGTGATGCTTTGGTGAGTTAATATATGTGTATTTATGACGCTTATATATTTTTTGTCAATTACCGTTAGGCGTATATTGGGGTAAAACTTCTTTAGTTTTTTAGATGTGAAGACAAAGTTAATCCTCGATTAATAAAATCCTCTCTTTCTACCCTGCTTAATGCAGACAAAAAAAAAATGACCGGTTATATATAACTTATACATTAAATTTGTTTTTGATGTTTTGTGGTTTTTGCTGTTGTACCCCCACTAAGGGAAATGAAATATTTAGTGTTTTCATTTCTTCGCTATGTTTACAAAGTAAAGCGCGATGTTGAATTTCCAGCGGAAACGGGTCACGAAAATGTCTTAATGAGAACGAAGTGTAGTAACTCTAGGTTCCCAGGTACCCCTCTGCTAACCCTGCTATGAAAAAAAATAATTAAAATATGGTAATTTCAGGCTCAGTTACCAGTAATAAAGCAACGCAATCGTTTCGACCTCGACCGCGACTACGCGTACAGCTTCGCCGTCGAGCGTCAGACGTGATACATTGAAACAAATAATAATTACTTTATTGTATTATTATTTAAATTACGGAGCATATGAAAAAGTCTATGAAAGGTAACTTAACTCTGAAAACTTCGATTTTCACAAGCGCCAATCTTAACCCGTAAATGCTAAACTAAATATTACTAGACTAAAAAGTAGCACAAAAATGAATTTCATATTTATTATATCGCAATAGAATTTATTCTTTAATCACATAAGTCACAAATAAATACAGATGAATAAAAACCTAAGAAGTCATTAACATATAAGTACTCTGTGTATTTCAGTATATATTTTCATTCATTCACATTCATAAAAATACTCAAATTGACATCAAAATTATCATTCATTCAAATTATAAATTATTATAGAATACATAGGTATTAAGATTTATGATATACCTATCGTTAAATAAAAATCGTCGGTTAAATTATTCTTATAGCTATATTGACATTTTGGAGTTAACAAAATAAATTAAATTGTAGTAGTCAAAAGTGTCATAACTTAAATATTTAAAAAAACAAGATTCCTTATAGCTGTTGTCATTCTAGGCGCCATTTTTCATTGAAAAAATCTCCACGTTATAAACCTTAGTGTTTTTCGCACGTATAAAGATATATAAATACATTGAAATTGCATGTATATTTTTTGTTTTTATCTCAACTTTTCTTAAATGTGAAAAATAATATTAAAATGACTAAGCATTTTTGATGATATCGTTTAAATAAGACTAAAGGAGACGATGATTAGTCGTAACTGTTAACATCTATAATAGAATTAAATTTTTCTCAAAATATCGTAACTTAAATATATATAAATGTGTATATTTATAAAATGAGCGGATTTAAAAGTGTTCATGAAAGAATAATACAATTATGTTATTTATAGATAACAAAATATTTTAAAAATGTACCCATTAATTAACTTTATTATGCATTTAGTTTCTGTATAAATCCATATATCTTGTGTTACATAATCAAGGACGTAGGAATAGAAGGGAATGGGTGGTTCAGACCCCAAAGATTATACAAATACAAAATTAGCCTATCAGCTCAATTCAAAGTCCAGGCCTTCATTTTACATATTTTTGTCAATTGAGTACATTTTTAAAACATCATAATGCTGCTTCGAAATTAATTAAGTACACGTTAGTTTCTTGCATTTTCTTACTAATACATACTAAAAAAGCAATTGGTGACATATCTCTTGAGATTATAAAGGTGTTGTGTATAGAAATATAAAAGTTAAAACTGTTTCAATGGTGGTCCCATAAATAGCATTTATTTTATTTTTTATTGATCACTTTTTTTATAATTAAATTTATAAATGGTTAGTATTGTGATTGTAAGTGTGGCGAGGCCTTTATTGCACCTCGAGTGCTTTAGACTGAGTAAAAGTAAGCAGGGAACAAGTGCGTATGTATTTATATAATACTGTTAAAATATTTATTTATTACGAATAACAATTTTTTACATATATATCAATAGAATCATTGCTATTTGTATTTCTTTTTACTTTTTTTTTAAATTTTGTCGTAACAGATGCTAACAAATGCGTAAGGTATGATGCAAATTATAAATTAACAAGATGATAGTTTGTAAATACAATAATAAACTAATTATGTATTTTCAAAATAAAAAAAAATATTGAAATTAGATTTATCCGTATCAATAATTCATAAATTATAATCATGTCTAATAGACGTTTTTATCTATTTTAAACGAGTTCTTAGCCCGCGAATTTTATCATGACAAGTATACTATTTTTTTTACAGTTTTTAATAAAGTCACTGCCACACTGAAATATTATTTAAGCTAATTAATTTTGATTTAACGGCATTGCTTTTGTTAGACATGTTTATAATCTATGATCTATAAGTGGTTAATGATACACACCTGGGTGTAAATCTTAAAGTAAAGTTAAATACTTAATTGGTTGTAAATGTAAAACTTATGATAATTTCATTTATATATAAGTTGTATCTATTTTTTTCTTCGTTGTCTCGATCTCTTTTGTTATTATATTATAATTTCTTAGTGATAAAACATGTTGATATATTTTTTTTCTTTGTTACTTGCACTGGAAGACAATTTCAGAAACTTTTTCTGCATTTCTAGCACTTTCTAGACAATTTATATAAATTAATTTTGTCTACCTACCGTCTGTGTACTATGAATTTACTTGATACTGTCCATGTTTCTTGAACTTGAACTAAATTTGTGCCAAAATAATAGTACAATATTGATTTATTCGATCACGTGACCGTTACCGACGCGTGCGCTATTTCACGCCTAGTCAATCTTTACGGCCAATTAATTAAAAAATAAACGAAATAAAAACTTTTTTATGCTCCATTGTTTATATTATACAGTATATGTACATTTAATTCAATATTATTATAAATGTATTCTAGTATCATTTGCTTGTTGATTTTATTGATATAAAAAAACTGTAATAATAATTTTATATCAATGTTGGCCTTAGTAATAAAGTGATAAAAACCGAAGGAATGATACTAGGTGACTAATTTTATTGTGTTTAGTGCTAAAAGGTTTACCTATAGATCTAAACTCGGCGAGTCTTTAAAAATCCAATTAATATTAAAAACTTAAGTGGAAAGTTTGTTTAAATATATATTTTGTGTTAAAATTTTTTTACAATATTAACAAAAAAAGGTAGTTTGTGGTATTTATTGCTAAAATATTATTTCATCATGATAATATCTATACAAAAAAAGCGATTGTACCTACAAAACATACGGTAAAATATCGTTTAGCACTAATCAAAAAGAATGAATAAGGGCTTATTACGCAAGGGTTGTGATATGCTCCCGCTTTGCACATTTTTGTGTCAATTGTGTACATTTTACATATCTTTTTACAATAATTTACTTGTAAACTTAAGTTTACTAAGTAAGGATTTACAAAACTCGAAGGAATTTCATTTATATATTAATTTTATATAGGGCTGTTAGCGAAGTGAGATTAATTTGAACTGAATCACCATTTTTAATAACTGTAAAATAAATGTTCCAACGTATTATTAATATTTGTTTATAGTTAAAATTGTGTTATTGTAATATAAATATTATGTAAGGACAAGCCTATTTTGTTTTTAATGTCCAATAGATTATTGTCTATTACTATTTCTATACATATAATAATATAGGGTAATCATATAAAAAATATGAAAAGAATAGATGTTGCCATATTTTAGTTCGCGAAAGATTAAAAACTTTTTATTGTTTTTAAATATTGAAGATTACAAACAAATGGTAATAAAAACATTACTAAAATGTCTATTCTGTCATGGTTTTTTTTAAATCATTGCCAATTTAAACTGTTAACTGCATGTATTTTTTTTTATATTGAATAGGCTTGCGTTTGAATAAAAAAAATATTTTTTTTACTTTTCTTAGTGACATTGTAAATATTATTTTATTGGGATTAGATGATTATTATTAAATACGCTTTTTTAAACTAGGAAATGTATTACAATTATAATGAAATAATAAAATTAAATTATTGACTCTAGTATTATAGTTTTTGTTGTTCCTTTTATGCTCTTTTGTAGCTTCACTCTGTATTCCGCACTTACCACGCTAGGAAACCTGGGAACCTACTGATAAGAAACTTTCATTTCCCTTTTGTACTCGAATTTATTTTTTACTAAACAAAATATTTACGTATTTTTATTTTCACACTGGAGGAACTCATTTTTAGAACGCTATCTTTCCCATTTTCTACCCAATTTTCGAAACATTTCAGGTTGAATGGTTTACTTGATACTAGATTTGGTGTATTAAAGTGGAGAAATTCGAATAATCTTACTAATATTATTAATATGACAGTTTGCGAAAGCGACTGTTCGTTTCACTTTCATCCAAAAACTACTGAACTGGGATTATATGAAACTTAATGACAGTAATATAGCTTATACGTCAGAATAACATAAGGTCTACAATTTATTTGAAAATTTTGTATAATTTGGCTATAATATAACAATCACATTTATTACGAAGTCGCGTTTGTGTCGCTAGTTTAATTATAATTTCCTCAAGCGGAGAATCTAATCCACGACCGGGGAATTACGAGTGGGACACTATCCCTGTGCGCTACAATCTTGTATTCAATTTCCATTTTACTAAATAAATATATATGTAAGTCTTTTCATCAAACTGCTCTGATAAGACAAAGGCAGAGGGTTTAAATTACAATACAGTCAGAAGTCAAAGTTAAAGGACAGCAACAAAAATAATATAAATATAACAAAAATAACTTTATTAGAAAATTTCAAATTTGTTACTTTCCTTATTACGAATCCCCTCACAATTTTTACACTAGTAAATGTTTAATCAAAGAAGTTTAAAAATAAATTATTAAAGAGCAAGTAATCATATTTTACTTCAAATTATAAAACTAAATGTGTTATACGCAATCAGAATTAAATTACAGTTAAAGAAATTTATTTTTAAACATAAATATTTCGTTTTATAGTAGTATTTTAAAAGTAATATGCATATGATAACAAAATATATATTTACATAAAATACATAAATTTAAATAAACTAAACTTAAGCAAATATCCAGTTTTGATTAGCACTTACTAGTGAACTTTTCAATATATTACTTTTAACACACAAACACTATTATTTATAAAAAATACTAAATCTATTATTTATATAATTTAAAAAAATACAAAGACACATTGATTGCTAAATATTTAAATGCCAATTTATACATGAATAAGTTATACATAGACAAAAGAAAAAAGTGAAAGAAACGTTATAATAATAAATTACGAACATCCATACAAAATAACTAACAGTATCTGTCTTTATATCAGCCTTTTTGTGAGAAAAATATTTTAAATGTCTTTTATTTAGTTACCTATGACAGACAGAAATTACTATAATTTTAGGTGGTATCTGGGTATACCAGATAATTTTAGAAGTATAAATGTTATATTTAACTTTCACTTTGATCTTTAGTTATTGTATTATTTTTGTTTAATTTTTACGCTCATAAATATACAAGTGGTATAATTTGAATGTAATACATTTTAAAAGTGAAACTGATAACTAAAAAGTCTTTGGATGGTTAAAATGACAGCATGCTTTACAAAAAAAAAAATAACAAAAAAGATTCTCTTACACATAGAAAAAACATCTTTATGGGAAGCATATTACTTACAAAAGTTTTAAAAGCATTGTTTTTTGTTTATGAATTATATGTAAAGTACAAAATTGCAAAAATAATGCACTGTGGTATCATATTTACTAAGAAAATTTTATGACAATGTTATATAATTAGTTTTTAATTAATATTTTATATCCCATACAGTGATGTAAAAATTATATAGTATGTATACATGATTACTTAACACAAGATGGCGATTTCTTTACAAATTATTATTTTACTATAAACTATTTTCTTAGAAATAGTATTTTACACATGTCACAATATATATGTTTATAACGAATGACAATGGTACAAAATATATATATATGTCCATGTATGGTTGAAGAATGTAATTATTTTACAAAGAAATCATCCATCTTGAAGCATGGCAACACCAATCCACAAAGAAATAACTTTAAGAAGGCGGTTTTAAATTCCAAATACGGTAGAACAAGATAAATCCTAATGGCTATTCTGTTGAGAATTAAAAATCTCTTACTATCAAGTAAATGTCAGTGAGAAGATGGTTTCATTTGTTTTTGCTGTTCTAAGAGACGCTCCAATGGAGATGGACCTGGACCCGACCAAAGGGACTGGAAATGATTATTATTATTAATTATATATAAAACAATTGTAAAACAGACTAAGGAGATAAAAAACAAAGCAAAACAGCTATACACTTTTCTCAAGTAGCAACACAGGTGAATAAAAATATATTCAGTAAATATATAGGCATTATGTTTTAAAATTGTATTTGAGAACAAATATGGAGTATGACTACTAAAAATATTTTTTTTCTTCAAAATGTACAAACGTGTGATAATAAAAAAAAACATTCAAGAACTTTAAAGCCAAGATCAAAAACATAAGAAATTTAAAAATAAATAATTTGGTGTTTTTATCCTGTCACCTGTTGTTGTCGCGGCGGCCACGCCCCGGCGTCGGGCGCTCCGCTAAACAATGAGTAAGTGCTTGTTTCACCACTGGTGGCCACCTGCTGATATAACCAATATTTATTTAGTATATTATTAATATGAGGCCAGTTGTGGCGTAGGGGGCATTTGACCACATCTTTGACTCTGTATAAAGTTGCTATGGCGACAGGTATTTAACGCGTCAATTCGTTCTCTAATATTAATATCTCTTATTAGCCTTTTCTATATTCTCTTATAAGTCTTTTTATTTAATATAGCCAAAATAATAATTTTAAAAATGCTACTAAATTAATTACCTCGTCCAAAGGTTTCACAGCGCCATCCCCAAATTCAGGATAATTGAGGTTCCTCTGCATATCCAGGACATTGGGAACAAAGTTGAGGGCATCTGATTCCTTACCCTGACCCTGGAACGGCTTCTCCATCTTCATTTGATGATAACTATTAAAATGCGGATACATCGACGAATCGTAACTCACTGACGGGTTATAAGGAAAGTAATTAAAATTAGGGGACGTGACCACATTCTGAATATTCTGTAATTGAGGTTGACCTATCGCTTGTTGGTAATTCACCACGTTTTCTGGCTTAATCTGATTATTTGGCGCCATATTTGGCATATTTTGGGTCAAATTAGGCATGTTTTGCCCTAAATTAGGCATGTTTTGCCCTAAATTAGATATATTTTGCCCTAAATTGGACATTGTTTGATTGAATGGCATGTTCGTGTACGGATTTGGCATACCAGTTGGCAATGACGAATAAAAGTTTGGCAAATTAACAGGTGGACTGGCAAAATTTTGAGGACTGAAATTAGGTTGGTTTTCCGGTTTCCACCATTGCATTTGACTATCGCTTGGCCAATTCTGCCTTGGATTCGAATTAAATGGCACATTATTTTTCACTGTGTCATCTCTAAATTTATTTTCGTTAAACTGACTGTCTTGAGCGTTTTGCCAATATCTGTATTGATTAGCGAAACGCGGCGGCAGATCGTTGAGGAAATTCTTTTTATCCCCAGATATTTGATAATTCTGATTGAACTTATGACCATCTTGGAACAACTCTTGGCGCGAGCTTTGTTTCTGAAGAGCCGCTGTCCTCACGTCTATTTCCTTTGGATTGACTACCGGTAGTTTGATTCCTTGATTGCTTTGATAATTTGGATTATAACTGAGTCCTGCATTTTGAATGCCATAGTTCTTTTGGAAGGTCATTCTTGGAGCATCATAATTTTGAGCTGGCCAGTTAGATTGTTCCCTTTTTTGATAATTTTGTGAATTAGGGCTAACACTTTGGTTTGGTTTAGATTCTTTTTTCTCTTCTTTCTCCGTCTTTTTAGGTTCAGTGTCGGTGTTCTGTAAATGTGGGTATCCAGCAGATTTGTCCTTTAAAGAGAGGATTCCACCTGTTTTCCTGCCTATTGGGAGGTTGGTCAGAGAT
The DNA here is from genome assembly GCA_016802625.1 of Heliconius numata. Taxonomy (NCBI): domain Eukaryota; kingdom Metazoa; phylum Arthropoda; class Insecta; order Lepidoptera; family Nymphalidae; genus Heliconius; species Heliconius numata. Next base: position 3,154,990 of record JAEBDU010013430.1, on the reverse strand, counting down.
TTGATGGCTTTTGGTTGTATTATTTTTGGTTTGTCCTCTTTAGTATCCGCAACGTCGCCGGTTGAATCTGCAGTTGGTGGTGGTGTTACGAATTTAACCTAAAACATATTAATATTTAGATTAAAATATATAAACAATTAAGACTGTAAATATTACGGTTGTTGGTTCGAGCCCTACGGGACCGGGATTATTATTTTTATTACACTTTTCTCCTTCACAAAATGAGATATGTTAACTTGACAATGACCTGATTTAGTGGAAAGTCTGGAACTAAAAGTCTTATAATATAAGAATTAAAATAAAAAAATAACTGCGATTGTAAACGCGGCAGGTTGCGAGTTCGATTCCTACTTTTCGGGGAAATGAAGTATTTAATATTTTCATTTTATCGCTCTGGTAACGCAGCAACTCAGGTTCCCCTGCCAAAAATTATATATGTACACACTTGTTTATTAGTCTCCTCTTGCTTGCGCATGATGGCGGCCATTGCGATATTGACTCGAGGTTTGCGCGCTTCCTTCTTATCTTCACTTTTATTCTCTTCTGCGGCTTCTGCTTCCTTTACACAAAAATAGCAACAATATAATTTATCACCCTTTTTACGTAACAGTCAATTTTATATTCTTTGATAAAAAAAAATAAAACAATTATTTTTAGTCTATGTTTCTACAGTATGTATAAAATAATATAGTATACATGATTTAGTTGACACAAGTTTATTTATATGTACATATGGATTTTTATTAATTTAAATTGCTATCAATTGCATACAAAGATGTTTAAAATTAACCAAAACTTCTTCTTTTAACTAAGTCAGAATATATATGTATATAAATCTATATTAATATGTTAATCAGAATAAACTAATCATATAGATTAGAATATTCTTTACCGGTTCTTCTTGAGTGGTGGCCAAAGCTCTTTCTTCTCTCGCGCGCTCTAACGATCCTTGAGGTTTGAGAATACCAACGCGTTTTTCACGTACTGTCAACAATTAATAATAAATTATTAAAATGTTTATTCTTGAGGCAAGTCGTGGCACAGGGGCACAAAGTGTGACTGTAAACGCGACTGGCTGTGGGTTCGATTCCCACTCGAGGATATGAAAAAAATATTTAAATTTATATTTCTATTTCTTCGTTCTGGTGTCGAGGCCAAGCGCGGCGTAATGTTCCGCCACTCTATACGCAATGCCTTCGGAATCTGGCGGAACGTGGGGAACGGAGTGACTTAACACTAAATTCTTTCTGCGTACCCTGCTGTGTGCGGGATACAGCGTAAAGCTGATTTTAAAATTTATCAATACCATGGGCGTAGGAATAAGGGGCGCCGTGTTGTCCGTGACCACCCCAGAATATTTTTGCGCCCCAGAAATTTTATTAATAAAAATATCTGCTTAAAGCCAACGTTCATATCAATAAGACAAAGATATGACAGCAATTATAAATTTTATACTAATTTCATCAAACTATTAATAAAATAAACTATTAATGATATTAAACTACTAAATTATTAATAAAATAAACAAAAATACCTTTTTCCCTAAAATCAGCTTCAGATATGATCACAGGTGGTTGTGGTACGCACAACGAAGGAGAAGGGTTCAAAGGGGTACATGGTTCCACTGGGGTCGAGTTGTCCAGTGAACCCTCAGTTACAAGGGGTCCAGGGGGTACAGGGATCCGAACTGTGTTTAAATGGTCTAACACTTGTTGTAGTTGATCTACGTCAATTTTGCTTGCTTCGAATATGAGAGCGCCGTCTTCGTTTCTATGGAAGATGGGTATATATATTATTTCATAGTGATAACATTTTTCATTTTCGCGATTTTTACACATTTTTCACATTTTAAATAAAACTCTTAAAATCGAATTACTAGTAACCGGCTACACGTAATCACGTACTACTTCACAATCTTCGAGACGTCCGATTTCCAAAAAAGTACATATAAAACTAAATATAAGCGATTAATCCGGTTTAAGTGTTTTATTTCATAGTAGTTTATTAGAATACTAGCTGACCTGGCGAACTTCGTACCGCCTAACAGTCATTCTTTATTTTGTATTTTTTAATACTTATTCCGCTATTTGGGACACCGGGTCGGCTAGTATATAATAACAATACTTTATTGCACTAAAAACAAAGAAACGATACAGTAACAATATTTACAAAAAGACAATAAAAAGTGCAATGGCGGGCCTTATCACTAAAAGCGCTTTCTTACATGCAACCGTTTGAAAGAAAAAAACATAACAGAAAGGTGTAAATAGGAATAAAAAATATGATATTATTAAATATAAATAAGTTATCTTATAAACATACATACACTGATAAAAACATAACATTCCCTAATTCTTTTTTTTTCCAGAGAATCTTGCCAGAGCGCCATCTATTGTGCTAATAGTTAAACTGTCACCGATCATAGTTAAAACATACCGTTTTCTCAGTATAAATAATCAAAAACTATATTTTGCTAAAGTTTTAAAATTAATAATATTTCTCCCGAAGTAATTAATGCTTAACAAATAATAACTTGTTGAGATATGTTTTATTCGTTATCAAGATTCGTTAGTTCTTACTATTTGTTGTCAATAGATCTCCAATATTAACTTCTTGAAAACGTTAAATACTTATATCTTTTGATAGACTGAAGCGATTGCAATGAAATAAAAACTAAAACCTACTCTGATTTACTTGTAATTTTTATATATAAACGTTGCTTAAATTTGTTGTGTACTTTTTACGTGATACGTGTTCACATAAACAGACAAACAGATAAACAGACAAACAGACAAAAATTCCAAAAATGCTGGAAATGGATTCTGTTAATTGTCCTTTAACACCCTAGCTATTTTTTTTTTAAATATTTTCAATGTACAGAAATGACTTTTCTACAGATTTATTATAAGTATAGATAAAGAAGTCAACATCTTAACAGTGGCTAATAATATAATTCTAATTTACTATGCAGCTCTTACATAGTAAAACTAAGGTGGTCCCCGTGTTGCTCAGCCAGACGCCGTCCGAGACGGAGGAGGCGCGCGGCGCGCACTCTGTGCTCTAATTCCGGCTCGCCTATTAAAGATAGACTTGATATGCTTGTTGATCTGTTGATAAAACAAATATCATTTAGCTTAGCTTCACGCTGTATCCTGCACACTGCAGGTAAGGCAGAGGGAACCTAGTGTTAAGACACTCTGTTTCCCACTTTCCGCCGAATCCTGGGGGCTTTACGTGTTGAGTGGCGGAAGTCAACGGCGCGCATAAATATTTCATTTCCTCGAATGGGAATCGAACCCACTAGTCGCGTTTACAGTCACACTTTGTTCCCGTGTGCCACGACTTGCCTCACGTCATTATTTATATAACAGTAAGTGATAAGTTATATTTTTTCCACTTAGTTTTGTCTGGCCCATAGCAAGATAGACAGAGAGAACCTAGTGTTAAGACAAGTTGATAATTAAGACACTTCCGTTCCCCACTTTCCACCAAATAGTTGAGAGACTGCATGTTGATTGGCGGAACCCCACACCACACTCTGCATCGTTACCAGAGCGAGGAAATACAAACATTAAATACTTCCGTTCCTCCAGTTGGAATCGAACCCGCTTCCGCCTCGCTTAAAGTCGCGCGCTTGTGCTCCTGCGGCACGACATGCTTAATGCATGGCTTGGCTGAATTAAACATAATTGTAGATAAAAAAGAAAAAGTAAATAAACAAAAACCTACTTATTTCTTTTTTTGGGCTATAAGTTATAATAATAACAGCTAGAAAACAGACACAACTACTTACCCAATTTCATCATCATTGATATCGTGATCAGGTAACTTATTCGATTCCCAGCTTGAGTTATTGAATTTGAGACCTTTGAAAGCTTCCTCTAGCGGCAGGAAGCCATTAAGCTCTTCGTCCTCTGGTAAAGGCACTGCATCATCTAAATATGATAAGAAAATAAGTTAATTTAATAATTACTTTTTATTAACTCCACACTCTCCCACAAAGTAGTGTAGGCAGCTCTCTGCTTTGTACTGTCAGAAATGTCCTGACAATAGGTTCCTTCTGCATACCCTGCTATATGTGGGATACAGCGTGAACTTGAAAAAAACAAAGTACACTCCATTATTCCTCACAAAATGACTGAGAATTAACTTATTTATCATTAAATTTGACAAAATAACATTTAAAAGGTGAAAAAACTTACAACTATCATCATATTCTGTGGCGACAGGTGAAAGTTTATTGAAGACGTAGGCGAGAGCCGCCCACAGTTGCGGTCGGGACGCCCACGCCTTCGAACTGACTACCTTCGGATTATAAACGATCCAATGGAGCAAAATTTTCACTGAAACAAAAGTTATCATTAAATATTACAAAAACATAATAAATTTGTAACTGGTTATTATTAGAAAATAAAAGGAATTTATTGACGTTAGACAGGAATATCTAAATATTAAGGTTTGTTTGTCTACTTTGCCGCCCTAGTGCTGTAGATGGCTGCGCAGATAAGCTGAGGTGTGGGCACCTCTCAAGAAATGAGCATTTCATCCTCGAGGGGATAACTCCCAGGCTATATAGAAAGATATCTATCGTATTTTAATACATACAGAATGTATGTTTTTTGTTTGTGTCCCAAATAAAAGCGCCATGTTGGAAACTCAAAACGATTGAAAAAAATATCGAAGTTATACAAAAGTTTAATCTTCGGTTACTTTAACAATCTTTCTGATCATATGCAAAAAAAACACATTTATGAAAAAATATTTTCATTAAAAAAAAATTAACTCACACGCTGGCAACACCCGTCGCGGGGGTTCGTCAGCGCTGTATGCGGGCAGCAATATCGCCAAGGAGGTGTCAGCGGCGAGTGCGTGCGCGAGGTGGGCGGCGCGCGCCTCGCACGTGCTGAGCGCTTCATCCGATAGGGAGAAATCCTCTGTGGCTGAATGTACCAGCCAGATCAGTACGCAAGCCATCTGCGAGTGTTAAATTATTTTAGCATTATATCTCAAAAGTGTTTTTTATTCACGCGGTGTGCCGTATATAGCAGGGGAGGTAGAAGCGTAGTGGTTTTGGCGGGACGTCCCATCTTATAGTCTAAAATTAAATATCCAAACAGGCATTTACCCGCTTGTCTCGCTTTTGGTGAAGGAACTCCGCTTTTTTACTCAAAACGTTAAAAAGTCCCCCCTTTTCCCAATGTACAATCTTGTAGAACCCTTAAAGACAGAAACAACGAATGAATTATTTTCATGCGGGGAACAGCGGATCTTAACACTAGGCTCCCTGTCTACCCTGCTACATGTAAAACAATAAAGATACACTGTAAAACAATAAAAGTATTGAGAAATACTATATCAATTAATACTGAATTACTATAAGTATAATGTTACCGAATCATACCTTTATTAAAGTCATAGAATCAAAGCTATCAGTGGCTATGAGTGAAGATAACGATGTATTAAAACTATTGACTAGGTCCGCCGCTGCATCCAACCTGTAAAAAAATATACTTGCATATATAATTTGCATCGAAAAACTATGAACGACAAGAAAGTTGACAGTTTGAACTTAATTTGATGACAAAATATTTCATATATTTGAAATTATTTGTGCAACACTCGTAATCTCTCGTTGTTGTTGTTGTGATCTAATAACATTATCATTTGAAAAAAATATATAAAATATATAATTGAAAGCTAAAGTTTTTGCCGATTTAATAAAACAATTCTATAGCAATTAAATATTGTATATAATACTAGCGACCCTCTTGCGGCTTCGCCCGCTTTTACTACTGGATTATTCATATAATGTTTGTTTGCAAAGCACTTATTTTTAAACGGAAGAAATTATAAACAAAAACCTACCTACTAATAAGTACTACAAAAAATATGAAACCAAATATATCGCGCTGAAATAATACATTCAACTCCAATTATCCAATACGTGCAAACGCATCTAAATCTTCGTTGCTATAGAGGCAGGCGGGGTTTTTTTCGAGCTTGTGGTTAATGCTGAAGAGGGTATTCTGTCCCTGATGAAAAGCAAGCACTACGTGGCTGCCTGTGAGGAAAATTAAATAGAATGCATTGGCCGGGAATCGAACCCGGGCCGCCCGCGTGGCAGGCGAGCATTCTACCACTGAACCACCGATGCGTGTAAGGCAGGCGGGCGCGGCGGATTCGCTTGTATAAGCAAAACGTTGTCGAGGCGAGCCATTTCGCAGCAAGGATTTTTTGATATTGTAACAACTTTTAAAGTACTTATTAAAATGAAAAACAGTAAAAGACAGTTTTGATCTACATTAAATGGCCAACGTAACTAATATACTTATTTATATGCTGAGAGTAAGGGATAAGTGAAACTTGAGTAACATACAGCTGATGTGTCAACGGCGGGATGTGTCAACAATTAAATGCGTTTTTCTCTAAAACTATTCGCAATTTCGAAATAATGTAAAAAGCAAATTTTATCTTCGTTTAACGTAGAAATTTAATAAAGTATTTTAAAGGATGAGGATTAATACCATTATGGAAAAATATCCCTCACAATAAAAAATATATTGAAATTACTATTTTTAGACAGAAATATGATCACTACACGTTATTCTTAAAAGATACGAATATACTGTCGCAGACTTATTAGTAGATCTTATTAAGAGGAACAATACTCCAGTACATTATTTTCATGTAGTACTTATCATTAAAACAGCGCATGCTCGAAAGTGTCTCAACGGGTAGGACTTTATACACATTTATCATATTTATGTTTATTTACATAAGAATGTACAAATAATAAACTATATATAAACCTTCCCTGAGAAATACTCGACTTAATGGTGGAAACTGCATCAAAATCCGTTGGGTGGTTTAGAAGAAGAAGAGTTAGAAAGTTCAGACAGACACGAAAAGCGACTTTGTTTTATAAGATATAGGATAGGAAGTTTGATGTTGTCGCATTCAACTTTTTATATTGACATAACTTTTTTATTTTTACAGTATTATAAAAAAATTTACACAGTAAAAAATAGTTAAGTTAAAAAGGGGGCTTTAACTTTTATTGTAAAAGAAAACAAATACAGAGGAAAAAAATGAAACATAATAAATATACATACTGTTCTACACTATGCAAGTAATGCACTGCGCGTACTAGCTCATTCACATATGTATGGGAATCCAATCTTCCTGGAATGTTCTTAGCTGTAACCGTAGAAGTAGTTAGGCCTGGTAGTACCGGTAAAGATGGCGCTTCTTTTACGTCACGACTGTTACAATAAAAGAAAGTAATTATGTATTTTTTTAATTATCTGTAAGGCGCAAAGGCCCGTCTGTCTAGACTTGATAGTTTTGTGTTTGATTCCCACTCGTTGTAGTTTTAGTTATTTTAATTTTTTCGTTCTGATACAATTATAACACAAAGCGCAACAAAAGAGTACAAACGTAGTTTTATATTATTATTTTTTAACCTAATCAAGAGGTTAAGAGGTTGGCGGGAAGCGGATGGGTCCGAAAAGCTGAGGATTGAGTGTGGTGGCGAGAATTGGGGAAGGCCTATGTCCAACAGTGGACAAAAGATGGCTGTTGATGATGATGATGATGATGAACCTAATCATAGGCTTAAAAGTTACTATATGTTGAACATTGGAAAAGTTGGTAGAAAATACAAAAAAAAAAATCATTATATCCAGAAACTAGCAATTTTGTGTTAAATATTTTAACATAATCAAGTTATTATATTTTTTAAATAGTGAAAGATGAAATAACCTGGCAGCAGCTGCAAGAGTACGCGCGAGATTAGCGGGCGCGGGCGGGAACGGAGCCCGCACTAGTAACGACCGCACGTGCCAGTATACCGCTGCTAAACGCCGCCCACGACGCCACGATACTAATGCTAACTGGAAAACAATTAATTTATTATTATTTAGTCTCACGCCATATTCCGCATATGGCTGGAAAAGCAGAGGGAACTTAGGGTGCTTAAACACTCCACAATGAAGGTTGGATTGATAGAAAAATTGTGTACATCTTTCTAAAACATTTATTTTTGAATCAGTTTCATACTATTCCCCGGATAGCAGGGTAGGCAGAGGGAACCAAGTTTTAAGGCATACCGTTCCCCCTATTCTTGAGACACCATATTAAGGGGCGTAACTCAATGCCGAAAGAAAAATATATAGAAATAAAAAAAAATATACTTTTAAACAATTTCTATCTGTACCTACCTGATTATAAGGCTGTCCAGAATGTACCGACACGACCAACGCGTGTCTATAAAATGTATGGGCAACTCTCAACTGTTGCCTATATCTAGCTAAATCCCCCAAATGTACTAGACAGTGTTGGCAGGCATAGCGAGCTGCTCCGGGCGCGGCCGAACCCACACCCACGTTGGAAGGACTTGCTTCCCATCCTTCTACTGCTCCTAGGAGAGATGCCCGACGCCTAAAATATTTTTTTTGTGACGATGTATACAGAGTGGAAGGGTCAGCTCGATAAGTAGCAGTTACGAAAACAGCATATAGGATGTAAGGGTATTGCACAAGTCTTATTATATTCTTTATAATTAAAAAAAAATTGAATGAAGGAGGATTTGCAACCAATACCCATATTGGGAACTGATCTGAGGGCTCTGACCAGTAAGCCATATATATAATTTCAAAAAACTATTTTTTTTTTCTTAAGTATGGAATAAACCATTTTTTTAAAGCATACAAAAGGTTTTTGTCCACAAAAATACTTCACCTAAATGGAAGATCTAATTTGAATGAGGAACAAATTTGATGTAGTAGACAAAGGTAAAACCCAGCAGCTGCTTGTAGTACCCATGATAACATTGATTGAGCCTCACTTTTCAGTTGATTCTATAAATAATATATAAATTATTAGTAATTAAATACTGGTGATATATTATAAAGTTATCATTTTTATCTGTACTTCGCATATTCAAATGTTGTTTGTATAAAAAAATTAAAAGACAACAATCTTGACTTGTGTTTTGTTTTCTTATTTAATATTTTCCAAACTCATGAAATTAAGTATGTATTGAAAATTATCAATACTATTGATATTATTAGCTATATTAAGTTACCATGTGCAAAGTGTTCTAAGATAGAGATACCTTTCTGTCCTTAGAGATTGCTTGCAAAGCTTCAATTTGTTGCTTAAACCCCACATTCCAAAGGTCTTGTTCTACTTTCTTTTCAAGTGCATAATCCAAGTCAAGCATCAGAACTTTTTGATACACCTAAAATATTTTAAAACTTTTATAAATTTAGATGGCTTATAAATGATGATGTATCTAGCAGAGGGAACCTGGTTCAAAGACACTCCATTTCCTATTATCTAACAAAATCATTCATTGTGTGTTTAGTAGTGTAACTTTGGGATCCTTGTTATCAGAAAGAAGAAATGGAAATATGAAATAATATAATTTCCCTCAACAACTACCACATTTACAGCCACATACATGTGCCCCTGCACCACAATGGATTCTAAAGATAAAAATTATTATATTACATAATTTTTATAGGAAGAAATTTACCTTTTGTAATTGTTGCTGTGTTGACCAAAGGTTATTATCTTGCAGCATTGAAGTTCCATTGTTAAATTTTAATATTTTTTGCTTTAATTCTTCTGCTTCCCTGAAATATTTGATACAGAAAGACTGAATAAAATAAATAAATAACACTAAATAAGAAATGAAACAAAACATGTCTCATGTCTGTCTGTCTTTTTTTTAGCACTCTTCATCACATACTTTATTATATTAAATCAGACTACTTAGGAAATCAACGCGCACAGAATATGATTAAAACTTGGTTTTTATTTTTTAAGTCATAATTTTCAAGAACTGACTATGTCAACATAGGAATTATGAAATGATAACCCACCTCAGCATTTGTACAGCAGCGTTTAGAACCATATTTATAGAGGCAAGCAGCCTCAAAATATATCATAGCATTAGTAAAAAAGTAGGAAAAATTAATGATGTATAATAAAACTAAAAAATAAAGCTCCAAACAATAAAATAAACGATATTCATGCAGATTAATTTTTACGTCAAATAGAGTTCATATTTGTCGTTGTCAAATGTCATGTCACATTTGTGATATGACAAGTAGGTACCTCAGAAGTCAGAAGTGATGTCTTTTTCAAAGCAACAAAAAACTTAAAATAAAAAATTTCGATGAATTTTACACCATATTGTACGTACCAAATTTGTACAGTAGGTAATAAATTAATAAAAATAACAACCTAAATAGCTTTAAACAATTATTTTTTGCCTTTAATTCTGGAAGTAAAATTCTTAAATTAAATTAAAATTTCTGGAAGTAAAAAACTAAAAGTTAAGCTTTTATATTTCCATTTTCCTCATTTCCATGGAAATATAAATTTAAATATGTCATTTCCTCGAGTGAGGATTGAACCCATAAACAGTCGCGTTTAGAGTCTAGACTTTGTGTCCCTGAACTTCACAAAAAATATCTCTCGATTCGCTTATATGCAAAATCAGTTCAGATAATTTTTAAATAAGTGTTGCTTAAATAATGTACCGTACCGTATCTATACCGAAATCTAATAGAGACTTTTCAAATTAAATTAAAAATATTCTTTATTCAAATAGAGTATTATAAGCTCTTTTGAATCGTCGAATGAACATATTATAAACAAAAAGCTACCGCCGGTTCGGAAAGCAGTTCTGCTGAGAAATGATAGTTCAGTCATTCAGTGATCGAACACTTAACTATTGAATTGAATTGAATTGAATTCTTGATATTAGGCGTTTCGAGCGTGCCAGTTAACACTTAACTATTCGAATATCACTAGTTGACGTTAGTAATCGATACTTGTCAGTTGTCATTGTCAGTGTTGACTAAAGTTGAAGTTTTTCCTAGATGTTTATTTTTTATACAACATATTAATGAGTCATATTTGCACAATTCCTTTTAATAAGTTGTTTCGATTTTTTACTTTAAAAAAAAATGAATAAGCATCAAAGTATATTGGTATGTACGGTTACGCAATTTAAAACAAATATATTATTTGAATCATTAATATGCTAATTATTTATAATTTATATTACAGGATAAAGAAGTCATATTTGGTCATCGCCGATGCCAGAGTCGTGATATAAAATGGCTTTTAATCGAGAAAATTTACGAAAAATGTTACCGGCCAAACTTTTATAATATTGGGGGAACCTATATAGAAGACGTCCCAGATTTGTGGTTTAATTTTAAAACTGAGATTGTCGGTAAAATCTTTTTACTTCATATTTTTGTAGTTAATCGTCTGCAGGGACAGTTTAATTTATCTATAGCAAATACAAACAATATTACTATAAATAAAAAACGCAATGCCGGATTTATGGATACCATGCATAAATCAGTAGAATTTGATGATGCAAAATCTCTCGGTTGCAATTACGTTGTGACATACAGTTTTAACGAAGCAGATGTGGAAATTTTAAAAGACCTCCAATTTTATATATCTGTGTCCTTAAGAAATAGTTGTGGAATAATTAATCCATTAAAAGAAATGGCAGAGTCCCCTAATTTTAAAGCCCTTTTAAATGATCCAATATGTTCAGATTTTGTAATAGAATCTGCAGATGGAGTACAATTCAGTACACATAAAATTATTTTAACTGCAAATAGTGAGGTATTTAAAGCAATGCTTAAAGAAAATACTGCTGAAAGTCAAAATAATTGTATGAAAATGGTGGATGTAGAGAGTGGTGACTTAAAGCATATAATTTACTTTATTTATACCGGAACGTTAGAAAATTTGCATAGTTGTAATTTTATTAATCTTATGATGTTAGGTGATAAATATGACCTTAAGGGCTTAGTGGAACTATCCAAACATGCACTTATATGCCAAATAAGTAAAGATAATGTTTTTGATATTCTTGCAGTAGCAGATCTTTATAATTGTGATGATTTAAAACTAGCCGCACTGAAGTATATAAAACAATATAAAGTTAAACTTGAAAGTAGCATGTTTGAAGAACTAAATAACATTGAATTAGTTAAAGATATATGTAAATTTGTCACATCTTATTAGTCCTAATGATCTGTTTTATTTAATCTTATTGATACAAAATATATGTGTATTTAATTTTCTTATTCAAAATACTTATTTAATGAAAAAAAATATAGCATACAGAAAACGTAAAAATAAACTTTATTGAATTAAAAACACAACTATTCAATTAAATAGTAATTAATTGTAATAATTAAATAAATATTGTTTGAAATTGTATGTCAATGGCCACTCCTCTGCTTGTGTCGGCGTGAGGGGATGCAGCACTTCGATGGGTTTAATCATTTTGGAATGTTACTTGTCGCCTTCGTCTCTGTAGCAAACAAATCTTATATTAAAATGAAATAATTATATTTTATTGTTTAAGAATGAATAAATTATTATTACTTAATGAGATTTCTTTTGTTCCCAATCTCTTTTTTGTTTATTATTAATAAATTATTATGTAGCTATATTTTCAAAATTAGCATACTTAATTTAATTTCTTAGAGCAATGAGCAATTGCTTGCAATTGCTAGTTCTAAGATTCTTGTTTTGCTATTAATAATAGTAATAACATATTCAAATCTGTGAAAAACTTAAAAAGTTATTAGAACTAGAATATTACATATAATTGTAAATCATTTGCAATCACCTTTGTTAGAATATATTTAGTTAAGAAAACTTATTAAATTTAAGCCAGAAGTTAATAACATTGATGCAACACTGATTAATTCACAGATTCTGTAATAATGTGAGCATGTTTATTTACATGTACTGAGAATTGAGATGAATCATTAGCATTCTACTGAGTCAGGTTATACTGCTGGCAGCTACTTGTTCATTGCTTTAGTCTTTATTTTTATATTTGTTATACATTTGGACGACTGTATGATCTAGGTCTGTGCAAAACTCCATTGTATCACAAAATGCATACAGCGAAAGGAAAGATAGTGGTTAACATGCAGGATAAGCAAGAAAAAGGCCAAAAGTTGTCATAATATTTATTTATAATTACTGATATCCATACAATAACCAAAGGAATCTCCACGAAACAAACGCGCTAATGTTAGACGACCTAAGTCCTATAATTTACTGGATATAAAAATAAAAACTTACATGACCCTATTTGATTTTTTTTATAAATATAAGACGGCTTTATAGCCATTGCAATAACAGATACACCATCAATATTGTATTGGAACAATTTACTTTTCTAATCTAATTGATGTTAGCAAATGATACGTGAACTACACAAAGTCTGACCGGTCACTGTCGACGGTAGCTTATTTATTATAGACGTGATAACTACTGGTTAGCGATGGGCGATGGGTTCCGTACAACGTCGCTACCACGATGGACCATTCGATAAGTAATCGTAATCAAGCTCTTGACATTAAACTTATAATATTTAATGATCCAAAATGGTCGATCATGATTGCAAAATTGATATCGATATGCGATTTCTATGAGTCGGACGAATGTGACAAGTATTGAACGAAAAACTGACGACCGTCACTCGTATCGTATGTATAAAACGTTATGTTTTTTCCCCACTTTATTTCATAGTACTCTCATATATTTGATACAGATTCTCCCATGTCAGTAGGTAAACAACATTCATCAACAGGCAACACTCACTGCATAGTGTCTAAGGCTGCTCTAAATTCCGGTTCATAGAAACCAACCAACTATTTATATTATAACAAACTATGTTACAAAAATATTAATTGCTATAAAAATCTGCTCTATCTAACAGAACATGTCTTACTTTATAATTTCACTACCACTCGTGAAGTGACGACAATGACACCGGAAGTGCATTTCTATTTGAAACGGAATCAGCCTTCATACTAACGGAAGCACTGTATTGCCAGATACAAGTGTATCATTCATCAATGCACTGACAACACTATCACACATAGGCTCCATGACCTCTGTCACGTGACAATGGAGTACAATTTTAATTAGTTTTCTTCAAATATTCAAGTTATAATTCATATACCACTTATACTGTGTAATATTCCATTCAAATATGAAAATAAATGCAACACTTTAAAAAAAAGAAACAGACCCGCTGACTTTATTCAACCACTTTCAAAGCTACTTTACTATACCTATGGAGAAATAAAGAAAATCAAAACTTCTTCATTAATTCACCCATACATCACTCTGAACTAGTGTAACAACAATAACATTAAAGACATTGACTGATACCATATATTTTCAATCCATTTATTCATTCATTTCATTCACCACATATACTATTGTCACATGACATGACCAATCCATCACTAGTGGGCTTTCAGTCGCACAGGTAGAATCTGTATCAAAGGGGTTGGTCTGTGGGAGTCCTAACGTTTACCGTTGTTGTACGAGAGGGTCCGGAGCGGCGCTTTGAAGTTGGCCGCCGCCTGCTGCTGGATCTGGTATGCGAGCGGGTGGATCTTGAAACCGTAGAGTCTGGAACAAATTGTTAATTATTATAAAAAATATCTTCATCTTTTCCCTATATAGCAAGCAGAGGATAGCTACTTAAGGCAATCATGGGTCGGTGGCAAAAGGATGATATTGTAAGCGCGATGGTTGTAGATTCGATTTCCACTTGGTGGAATATTTAATATTTTTATTTGCTCGCACTGGTAGCGAGGCAAAACGCGGCGTTGAGTTGACACACAATGCCATGGCATGTGGCATGGCCATGGCAATAATCGCACCTTGTTACCACAGTAAAGAAATAAAAATATTAAATATATCATTACCCCAAGTGGGTATCGAATCCACAATCGTCACGTTCACAATCAAATTCTTGTGCTAAGTAGTAAAGAAAAAGTAAACAGAGAATTAATTTATGATTCACATCTGCAGTACCTATTTCTCAACTTGAAGCAGAATATCTAAAAATAGCGACCTAGTTCAGTAGATCCATATTTCTGTTTAAACCAGTTCAGTTAATTTATAAACAACAGCAAAAAAATTAACCTTTAAAATATACATATATACAATACTTTACAACAAAACAAGAGTATGGGCAAAAAATAAACTAAATAAAATATAACTACTTGGTCATTTTCAACATGACAAAGTTGGCCAATATACAGATAATTTAAAATTGTGTACAATAAAAAAATATCTTATACATATATATAAAAATCTTTAGTTACTAACAGACAGAACACAACAAAAATTTTGCCTTTGGTAATTGTAGGGGAGTTCCACCAATAGAGAAATTCCCGATTTTCCCAAAATCACAAGGAAGTCATTTGATTCTATGATATAAAATAAATACCAAGGCTATTGTGAGACAATGGCATACGGATTGTATATGACACTTGTGAGTTCATTTCCATTTGAAAGAATGGATTATTTTCAATTCCATGCTTCAGTAACAAGAGAAAACGCGGCGTTTGAGTTTCGCTACTCAACAAGTAACATCTCGAAAAGCTCATACAAAATAAATAATTCAACAAACCTAGGCACAAACTGTGAAGCAGGGCGCTTGGCCCTATAGTCCGGATGCACCATGAAGACCATGTGAGGGAAGCCGGTGCCAAAGAAAGCACCGTCGGTGTGGTGGTGGCGCGACGACTTGGGCGTATAGACATCCATACAACGAGGACAGTAGAGTTTCACCATCGCCTCACCGGGCACATCTGATAAACCTGACAATAAAAAAATATAATTTTTATTAAATATCTTAACTTGTATTTAGATTAATTTTAGGCTTCACATTATATTCAAGACATTGCTTGTTTTGTAACAGAAAAAAAATAATAAGTAAATCCCTTTTGAAAGTAAAGGCATTTTATAAATTGTTTTGTTAAATTGTCAAATTCCTCGGTGTGTTTTCCATACAATATGGCATTGGTGAAATGATTTTCCGCTTAACTGGCACATTATTAAAGAATTAACAATATCATTTTTAAGGCACAAATTGAAAACTACTAACTTTAAAGTCCAACAGTGAAAACTTTAATTAGCATGAACAAACACACAAAGAAACAAACAAAAATTTAGAAATGTTCATTTGGGTTCTGTTACATTGATAAATGGAGTAGTGGATTTTCTTATATATCTTCAATGTACAGATAGTGATCAGCAATAACTTTGTTATATGTTTAGATACAGTTTAGGCACTATTTCAAACACTTTGCAGTAGTCCATGATCATGGGTTAAAGAGTATCATTTAAAACTTATAACTTGTTAACATACCAATGGGAAGCATGGCCTGGCATTCGCAGTAGACGCGTGGACAGTGTCCAAAATCACCAGATTGGAATTTTTCTAACATTTGACCAATTCCTCTGCAAAAAAATTTTATTTTAAAATTGAATATAAATACAAAAAATATATATAAACACAAAAATATAATCGCAGAAAATTTTATGTTTGGTTTTATATGATATTTAAATGATATGCTTTTACATATTAAGGTTTGATTTCTACATGTATTTGTGTACAAGCAATTATTTCATAATTGATATTTTTTATTGCATCATGCTAGGGAAGGGAAACAGGAAACTTAGTGTTAAGATACTCAGTTCCCCAATAACACTTCCCCTCTTTCCACCAAATTCATTGAAGCATTGCATGTTGAATCCAGAACTCAACACCACCTTTTGTCTCGTTATCAGAGCTAGGAAATGAAAATATTCTATTTGCCTGAACTTGTGAAGTGGGAAATAAAAAATAATTTGTCCCCATAAGTTGGAATTGAACCCACAAGCCCTGTCAGATACAATGCCTTCATGGAAAGAGAGTGTAGCTGTCATATATGTCTTTTCATAAAAATAAAATGTAATGGAATTTGTTTCTTTACATTCAGTAGTCTATAAGTAGTATAGACATGTAAATGTTAGTTGGATTAGAGCATGTTATGCCACAGTGGCACAATATCTGTCTGGATTGTAAATGCGATTGTGTAGGTTCGATTCTCATTAGGGGAAATGAAGGGGTGGCAATGAATTCCACTCCTCAATATGCTACATCTGGAAAATTGTATGTGTGGAAAATGGAGTATTTAACACTAGATTCTTACTGCTGCTGTACTATGTAAAATACAGCATGAAGATAAAAAATATCAATTTTGATGTATTGACTATGTATACCGGACTACAGTTATGTATATTTAATTAAAAATGATTGTAAAAAAATAGATAATATGTGGATATGGTATGATCAAATTTATTGTGAGTTATTTGTATGTAAGAATAGAGACCATCGCTTATAATACTAAGAAAATCTTACCGGTTTGTTAGAATATATCGAGCATGTATTAAACCATATAGTATCTCTGCAGCTTGTTCAACTAAATCTGATTGATTTGGGTTTTCATCTAGGTCATCATCTACAATGAACATAAAAATAGATAGGTTATAAGGCATATTGACATTATTAACTTTCAAATAATATTGAAAAGCAGCAAGTCACTTTATTTTCCTTCAGCCTGAGGTTTTTTTAATTAACTTTTTTCATAAATTTAATTCACAACATAATTAAATTGACGATTACAGATTACTATGACATTTTAGTTGTTTATAAATTACAAAGTAGTATCATATATGACTACTGCTGTATTTTATAAATATTAAATATAACCTGTTAAGAAACCATAAACTCACCAGGTTCTAAATCTAATATCATGTCTAAAGCCTGTCTGTAGTGTGGCACCTGCTCATTAAGCCCCGTTAAGTTAAATTTATCGTTAATGTAATCTTCATCGACCTAAAACAAAAAGATTATCAATATCAACGAAACGAATAATAAGCCATATTAAAAAATTGTTACAAATTTTCACACACGGTGAAATTCTTACTTCACAGAAGAATTCGTTCCCTCGCAGACCACAGAACCATGAAATCCATGATACCTCCTCCGAGCTGCTCATTTTTCTAAAACAATCAAGCAAATATTCTCACTAATTAATAATTTCGGCCATAAAAAATATAACGCCTGATAGTCAACACATTCTGGTTAAATCGTAACGCATTCTGCTATTTTCACATGTATACATAGAATTTTGAAGAAATTAGCGTGTGAATTAGATAATCAAGTACAAAAACCACAAAGTACATTAGGAAATGATGATAAGGTTACGATATAAATGACGATTTAATGATTAGAAACCTTACCTTTTGGTGCCTTGATTAGCCACGCTTGACGGGACGATACCTACCTCGGGATGAGGGAGAAATTTCAATTTGTTGTGCGTGTGTAGGTGTGTCTTGTCTATGATCATGGGAAAATGTAAACAGGCGTTTTGTTTTTTTTTACTGTGGTAATATTGTGAAATTATAAAAAAAAATATATATAAAATTTGTGTTAAATTATAATTATTATGTAGAAAATATAAATTGTAAATAATTTACGACAAATACATATATTATAATATTTCCTTACTTTGGACGTTTTTTATCAATTTAACTTTTCCATTATTTTGGCAAAATTATTAAATTGAATTTAATTTTCTTCTATTCATTTCATTATCTTTTCTAGAAAATATGACTTCATTGATAAAAATAGTAATTTACCTAATTTTTATATAACATAATAATTATTTTTAAATCATGTATTTTTTTATCCAATATTACATTGCCGTATGCCCTTTTTCTGTAGGAGGTCCATGGTACCTATAATATTAAGAAAAATGTAAAATGATATAAATGATTCTAATTTTTTTTCTAGACTTTTGCTTACATATTAAGAACTTGAACAGAATTTATAAGAAACGATGTTCTTCTTTTTGTATACCAACAACTTACTTATAAACAAATGCGGTGGAGGCCGTACTCATGATGTATTGTAATAAAATAATGTAATTGTTTAAATCATTTTAATAATAACGTTTATTATATACATATATTTATTCAAACTCATTTGACCGGTTATTTATCTATTTATACATATATAAAAGGACATGTTCCCAATGACTGAGGTAAGACGTACGCACATATGCCACTGATGGTAGAAACGTAAAATTTGCATAGATGTTTATTTTTGTAACCCGGACACCCACTAAAAAGGGATTATGAAAAATTTTTACCCTAAAAGAATGAAATAGGGGTTGAAAGTTTGTATAGAATTTTTATTAAATCGGCACCGATTTTAATAAAATTTCAAATTCAGACTTAAAAATATTTCATTGAACACATACTTCGTGGTTTTTTAGAATTCACCCCCTAAGGGTGCAGATAAAGGGTTGAAAGTTTGTATGGAAAAATGCGAAATCGCCACCGATTTTTATAAAATTTGAAATTTAGACTCTTAAAAATATTTGATCGAACACGTGTTTAATGGTTTATTAGAATTCACCTCTAAGGGTGCAAATAAGCATGCGAAACCGCGCGCATCCGCTAGTCAATTATAACAGAACTTAAAAGAGTAACTATATGCAATCTCACATTAACATCAATAGTTGGTGTATGGGCTAGCAAGTTATTGAACTTAAAACGTGTATATCTAAGAATTTTATTATAAATAACAGCATTGTTAAAATATTCTTTTTTGACATTTTCTATAACAGTTGTAATTAAGTACTAATCTACAATTGTTTTACAAACAAAATTTTAGCTTTGATTATATTTATCATTTAAAACAAATGCATTATTCCAGTAAACTTTGTTACATAAAAAAAAATATTATATGAATACTATATATACAAAATATTCTTACCGTTTCTGATTTAATAAAATAAAATTATAACATAATGTAAATGTAAAAATGTTATAACATTAAGAATTGAAAAAAGAGAGGCTACAATGTGTTGCACTTTTATTTTTTCTTAAACTGTATAAAAAAATCTTTTGGTTTATTTACTAAATAATAAGTTGCTACTTATATTTATAAAAAACATGTAATCAATATTTAATTATTTTACAGTAATAAAATGTTTCAGTTTTATTTCATATGATTTCCCAATATATATTTTTTGATAAGCAGTTATTTTGAACTAGTGCAGATGCCTTTCAATATTTTCTTGGTTAGTACAACATCATTTAAATCATTCCAGCTCTCAGTATCTAGTACTTTAGGGTTATTTTTAATGAAATCAATTATTTTCTCTTGTATATCAATCAATTTGTATTTTTCTGAGAGTATAGCAATGTGCACTGCATTATCAATAGAAATTTGCTGACACATCGGCACTTGAATTAATTTATTAAGGGAATTTATATCAAATTTCTCTGCTAAATTTAAAATTTGTTGCCAATCTCTATTTTCTATGTCATAGATAGTATTTTTATATAAAAATTCAAGTAACAAATTAATTTCATCATCATTAATATCTAAACTGATTGAATCTGTTTTATTTTCTTTTATTTTATTCTTCAGAACAGGACTTTGAATAGCTAAAAGTAATTTGTGTGTATTATATTTTGTTCCACTTGAGGATATAATAGTCAAATCTGTGTTTTCTTTCATATTAAATAGACTTTTGTTATGGTTTTCTTTCACCCATGTTAAAACATTTTCATTAATTATAAAATTTACATTAATTTCAATTTCAATGGGTATGTATAGATTTTGAATATTTTCCATGCTTGACTTTGAGAAGTAAAAAGATCTTATGTAATGACTTTCACAAATTTCTGATGATGAAAAAACTTTTGATTTCAATGTACCAGGAAATGTCATACAACTTGAATGTGATTTTATTTTTTGGTTTTTATTAGGCAAAGAGTCTTCATCACTTATTCTTAGTTTAAATGATCCTATAGTATGATGGCATACAAATAAATTTAAAATATATCTTTCACTGTGAAAATTTGTTGTAGTAAAGTAAAATGATAGATCAGGTTCATCATTGGTATAAGTTGCTCCTATATCATATTTATCAGTCTCTTTAAGTTTATTTCTTATATCAAATATACAAAGTTTATTAACTTCAGATGACTGACATTGTTGTAATCCTGAAACAACGCCTGGTTTAAACTGAAAAGGAAAATGAAGAATGATAAATTGTATCAGTAATATATGACATAAAACAAGGATTTGTAAGTTTATTTAGAAAAAATATACCTCTGTGGGAATGTTTTGTGGCTCCACATAATTCTCTTCACCGTCATACATAGATTGTGGCAATACCTCTTCATCAGAAAGACTGTCTTCACTCATTTCTTATTTATCTAAATACACCAAGTATATTGAAATATAAAAAAGGTCACTTTATTTTCTGATTAATTTAAAATAACATATCTAAACATGACTCATTTATTGCATCACTCATTTATATTGTTATTAAGATTGCACCAGATAAATAATTTAAAATAGATTACTCAACTCATGTATTATAAAGAGTACTACAAGTTATAATAAGTTAAATGTACAAAGAATTTTTTTTCTATATCTAATAATTCAAACACTTACAAAAATAATTATTACAAAAATCGTACAACTTATATTTGTATGTGCTATATCAAATTGACATTATATTCACAAATGAATCATATAAGCTATATTTTATTTAAACTATATATAAGCTATCACAGAATTTAAAATTATAAATAATAATAATAAATGCAGAATCTGAATTGGTTATTTTGTACAATATGAAAAAAAAATAATACAGATAAAAAAACCAAAACATATTTTGTTACCGATAGATAAAAAATATGTCATATGTGGTTTATATTATACGCATGTGACGGCCCGGCATTCGGCAAACGCTCACAAAAAATTCCAACTCCAAATGTGGAAACACCTCGCAAGCGTTTGTACCAAATTCCATAAAAAAAAAATATATTTGAAAGAAGTATAATAAATAAATTAATAACGGACTTGGTATTATATGGATCTCATAATTTAATATGGTAAAAGAATTGCGTTACGAGACTTGATTCGACAATGCCTGCTTAGTTACTAAAATTTTGAGCATAGTCGTAAGTCAAGAACATGCATTTTGGCAAGAGGAAGTAAAAGCGGACTTTTAATTTGCCAGGATAAGGTCCGAGCATATCGCCAAAATCGATGAGCAACTTGAGAGCTACCCAACCGGTAATCATCAGTTTTGGACCCTTTCAATGGCTGAACTTTAACCAGCCTTCTATCTATATTTAACTATCCGTGAATGGCTTGACATACATATTGGCTTTGCCGACATCTCGTTGTACGTTCTTTACTGCATTTATTATGAGGGGTGTTCTAGGGAACTGTTTGACCTATTACGTGCTGCCGAATTTTCTAACAGTCATTCTAACGGCCGGCAACGAACCTGTAGTTCGTCTGGTGTTGCACGGGGTCGTGAACGGCGACAATCACTTACCATAAAAGAAAATCTTCTAAAACAACTTTTGCCCACAAATGTTATTTTTTAATTAGTTCTGCTTGTAGCTTATAGATCAATTTTATTAATTACTTTATATTTGATATTCTACTAACTATGCCTATCACCACACCGACCCATCTATTTAGATAACATACAATATTTGTTGCCGAAGATCGGAACTTTCTTTTATTTGATATATTTATTACTATTTTTCGTTAATAGACCTCCTCCAGCTTATTGAAAGCCATGATGCTTTCGCGCTTTGTATGAAACAACATGATTATTTTCTTTCAGACTGAAGAATGCGCAAAAGTTCAGATAGTTTAATGCTAGGCACATTATACTGTATGAAGCTGGTCTGGTTTAAAGTTACAACGTTTACACCTATCACCATGACTACAATAGTCAAACGTTACCTCACGGTGCCACAGTTAAATTAGCTTAAATTTTCAATAATTTCTCTTCATAAAATTGATGAAGTGGTTAAGCTGGCCTTATCAATAAAATTGATCATCATACTTGACATTTGTTCTGGTTGCGTTTTTATTATTTTTATAATATAGCTTATTTTTTATTTATTTATATATTACATTTTTTAGGGACCGTACCTTTAAGGAAAAAAAGAAACCCTCACTTTGTTGTCTGTCTGTCTGTTTGTCAAGAGCCTTTATCTCAGGAATGCTTGGAGATATCGAGTTGAAATTCTAACCATATCTACTGCCCCATGATATGCTGAAAAGAACGTATTTCTACATTAAAAAAAAACGATGTGGCCGTTTATATCGCAAAAAACGCGTATTTCGATTTCCGGTTCACCTAGAATTTTGAAATTTGGCAGCTAGCATCTATACGTACCAGTTGAGGAAAATATCTTAAAACTATACTTTTGTGGTTAAATTCTACGAAATAATAGACTTAAAAGGGAGGCAAAATTTCATATTAAAGTCGCTAGTTCAAGTGAAGTAAATATCAGATTAAAGGGCTCTTGCTAAGCTAAATTTCAGAAAAGATGGGCGGGCACGACTCTCCACCTCTCTCTTTTCGGTTTTTTTACATGTTGAACAGTTTTACTACGCCTTAGTAAAAGTAATATATATATATATATATATATATATATATATATATATATATATATAATGTGTCATTATTTTTTATAGTTTATCTGGACATTTATAGTTTATCTGGACTTTTATAGTTTTTTATAAAATAAATCAGCCTCACGTTGTACCCCGCATGTAGCAGGTTAGGCAGAGGGAGCCTAGTGTTAAGACATTTCGCTCCCCAATTTTCGTTTAGTTTTAGAGGCATTACGTGTTGAGAGACATCAGACACCAGAGCGAAGAAATGAAAATAATAAATATATATTTTCTTCGACTGGGAATCGAACCAACAAGCTGTCGCATAGCTTCACGCTTTATCTCTAGCGGAGTAGTGAGAGAGAACGGAGCGCCAAACGCTACGGAAAAATATAGAGGTGGAGGACTGAGCTACAAAAATATATAAAATCATTATTTTTTAATTCTATCACAACTCCTTTATTTTACCTACTGCTATTTATATTTTATTTCTTTTCTAATATTTCACTTAGGGATTAATATAATGTCATGATCCTCGTTGCGTCGCTACGAGGTCTTTTGCCGAGAAAATCAATTCTATTTAACTAAAAACTTGTAGGTTTAAAGAAAGTAAATGAATAAAATTCTTAATTTGGTAATAATTCAATATAATTTATAAGATTTTGTGTTTCCATTTAGTAAATTATGTATTAGAAAAAAATGGGTAAGATAAAAATGTAAGATAATAATAATATTTTTTCCCCATATATTAATTAAATTAAATTAGATACAAAATGTTTTGATGAATAAGATGAAAAACTTAAGTTAAGCATATCGCTCGCTATCTATATCGCCATGGAAGTATTCAACACTCAACACATCCAATGTTATCTATAATCGTTAAGTAAGCGATAACTAATGAATAAAGTGGCGTTTTTTTGTTTTCTTAATTTGATCCCGGCGGGCGCTATGCAGCATATTCAAGGCCGAACCTTTCAGTACTTCAGTCTCAGTAGTCAGTAGGCTGCAAGCAGCCGAGCGCGGCGCGCGATGTCCCCGCCATGACGGCCCCCCGCGACCGACGTGCCGACGACAATGTCGAATTACTACCCTTAAAATCTATGCTAGTGAACAATAATTACAGGGAAGATGAAGCTTATTACCCCCCAGCCCCAGTTTTTAACAACAACCCGTCGAGTTCCAATCTCTACGATTATACGCTACTCTCGAAGCGTACGCCGGCTTCTAAACGGTACGTTGCCTTTCAATCAATGTTTCACAATTGCAATTTTCATATTTTCTGAATGAGATAATACAATTATATATAAATTTTACACGTTGTTATATTGGGTTAACTTAAATAACGTCTAGCTTACGTAGATTTTTTGTCAATGTCTTACTTAATTTAGATTCCATTACTGATTGATATTATTATTTATTAGCAAATATTTTTTTATTTGTTTTGGAAATCGTCAAAAATTATAGGGTAAGAAAAGCCTTTTTAGCCTTTTTGTCAAGCAAGATTAACATTTCTTTATGTTCTTTTGCCAATGTTGATAGGTAAATTAAAATCAAAATGTAAAATACTACTAGTATGTAATAACCACTGATTTTTTTTTCAAGATTTCATTCGTCTTCATTGTGTTGAAAATTCCATCACATGCAATCGTTGTACAGTATGTACCTACATTAAATATTTTTACGACAATAATAATTTAGGATGATGGACAAACAGTAATATGTTTATACGATAATTTTTGGTCGGTCTATTTATTTATTACAAGCAAATCATCGGAACTACTACGAATTTGAATTTGAAAAAACTATTGCATACTTCATTAACTGAACAATAGTTTTTTCAGTAAACCCAATGATTTAGGCAAGGAAACGGCTTAGAACGGAATTACTTTAATATATTTCTTTTCCATGCCATGCCATGCCATCCAAAGATCATTATACTTTATAGTCACTTTCCTCCGTTCCGTCATCCATCTCTAGATAATATTTTTTTGCTTAAGCATATAATAGCTAGAGAAGAATAATCCTTTACCTTTTGAATTATTATTGCTATTTTTTTATTCTAATAACATCATAATAAATTACAAGATAGATCAAGAATATTAATGAAATAGTGAAACACAGCACTTCTACGTGATATGTGGAGGGCTTTTAGCTTTTCCATTTTTCGCCGAATTTTCGATACATTATTATATTCTGAAAGTCGGAAAATAATGCCCCGCTTTAGCTTGTTACCAGAATAAGGAACTGAAAATTAAAAAAATCATTCCCCGAGTGGAAACCCATTACCGTTGTGTTTGCAGTCACATACGGCGCTTCTATTAAAAATACTATTACTTGTTATTAAAATATTTAACGTTTGGATCAATGAATATTTCAATATATATATTGTAGAATTGGAGGTGCCTTACTACAGGTACAATCCCATGTCTGTTCTTGAAAATAGCTGTGCTTTGCTCTACTGGGATCGGTCTATTATTACTGACAGGTATATTGTTGCCAATAGACCTGATATAGTACTAGTAGACCGAGCGGCGCGCCGCGCAGTGATTGTTGACGTTACTATCCCACATGATGACAATCTCGTGAAGGCCGAAAAAGAAAAACAATCTAAATATTTGGACCTAGCCCATGAGATTACCGCCATGTGGGATGTCAATGCGACTATCATTGTGCCGATAGTGGTTTCGGTTAACGGTTTAATAGCGAAAAGCCTCGACCAACACCTTAAGAGGCTATCGCTTAGCTGTTGGATCAAGAACCGGATACAGAAGGCAGTATTACTTGAGACGGCACGTATTGTGCGGCGGTTCCTCTCTCTGGAGCCCTAGCCACCGATGGCTTGGACCCTTGTCCCGCCCTCGGAAGAGTGGTTTTTTTATATTTTTAAATGTATGTTTTTTATAATAGTTTATATTTAAAAATGTAAAATTGATTCACTAATTTAATAAAAGTATATACAGTTTTTTGATTTGAAAATTTTCACATTTTTCATTCAGATTACTCCGTTCAGCCCAGCCCGCGCCCACGCCGCTGTTGACGCTATGTGGCGCTCCGCCGCCGTCCCGTAAGCGGGAGGAGCTGACCGCACTCGCCAACTTGAAGAAGAAAGTAGCGCCCGCATTGTTACATCATGATAGGTAGTAAATATATTATTCATATCGCTGCTTAAATACAAAAGGGTCACAAGTCGAAAATACAACATTTTACAGTAGAGTCGTTTAAAGTTTTAAAAATAGTTCTTTGTCATTTTTTCTTATATTATATACCGCACAAAAAACGATAACAAAAAACTATTTTTAAAACTTTAAAAGGCTCTACTGTAAAATTTTGTATTGTTGACTTGTGGCCCTTTTGTATTTAAGCAGCGATATATTTTTCATTTTTAAGGTTTCGTACCTCAGAAGATAAAAACAAAACCCACTGCACAGGCAAGTGATCCTATAATCACTTTGTTGTACGTTTGTCCGTCTGCCAAGACTTTTCATCAAAAATATTCTAAATGTGGGCTAAAAGAACTATCGTTATTTCATAAACATTTTTATTTAATTTCTCTGTTCAAACGAATTTAACAATATTTTAAAATGTTATTTATTTAAAAAGTAAATTCAAATGTATACATATAAGTTCTTTTTGTCAACTATCGAATACTTCGATTTCTTACAAAAAATCCCCGATTGGCAACTACTGCTAAAATGGCGGATAGATAGAGAGATAGAGAGATTAATAGATAGATAGATAGATAAGATACCCAAAAAGTAATAACTTTTTAAACTTTCGCTCTGACATATAAAAATACTTTAGGTACATTTAAACATCAAATAGATTGTACATTTTACTTATTAAATGTAAGCTATAGTATTATTAAGGATTGCTTTCTGTTAAAAGCAGCTTAGGTTACGTTTATTTAACCATTTACTTTGTATACTTTGCGGAAAATACAAATCGCGTGCCAATACGCTACTGTTATCGTAGAACACGCGACTGTAGCGCACGGTCGTCCGAAAGATATACCGATATAGAGTTTTCGACCACGTAATTTACTTATTATACTTATCTACTATAGTTAAAAATGATAAGGCCGACAGCTTGTGGGTTGGATTTCCATTCGTGGACACGAAATATCTAATATTTTTATTTCTTTGCTTTGGCGTTAAAATAAAACAAGGCTTTGAATTCTCACTACGGAATGTCTTCAGAACTGCTTGAAGTGGATAGCGAAGTCTTAGCACTAGGCTCTCTCTGTTTAAAAGTGAACAAATTCAAGAAAAGTAAAATGTACCTATATAGGCACTTAAAGTAAGTTATAAGTCACAGTTACTTTTAAAATACTCAATAATATTAAGGTATCTTAAATGATAATAGAATCATGCGCTTCACCACAGTTATATCTACGTAATTATAATGAACGTGGATTCGAATCCATCTCGAATAGATGTAGATACATATATTCGTATATTACAAACATTTTCTTATATCTTTAGGGTTTTGTCTGGCGAATAATAGTGTTAGATGTGGTTTGTTTTTGCTTTCTTAACAAAATATATGTGGTAGGTCAATAAAAATAAAATCCAACTCAGAACACCAGAAAAGAGATATAGTTTTTAAATAGTAGTCTCTTTAATCAGTAAATATCCGTATTTTTTGTCACAATAATATATAATGGAGTAACCATTATTGCAACATAGAATTTTCGAATATGTGTTTTAAAAAAATTTATGCTTTTGAAATGATTAAGTGAAGTAACTCGATCATTTGTAATTTTTGTTTATTATTTGTATTAATACTTGAATGGTTTTATTTTAGAAGGCCACGTAACAACAACCAAGCGGACAAAGAAGAGGAGCCGGAGCAACTGGACAATAGGCCTAAATTATTACAGAAGGTAAGAAAGTCTAAATCCTAAATACTGCCTCCTTAAGATACAAAGGAAAATTAAACACTATTAAACTTATAGTGAATAATCATAGAAATTGAATGAAAAGTAAAAACTTATTATAGTAGAACTATACTATATATAATCTATACGATACAGCGTGAACCTGAAATAGAAATATATTATCTAATAAAAAAAAATAAACAAAAAAAGTTAAACTAATATATAGTTAAAAACAGTGCGTGTTAGTTGGCGGAAATGAAGTTGTGATTGACAAGGTGATTGTGATATGTAATCTCCTGGAACAGAACGAGCCAATTATAAAGCACTTAATGAAATACCACTAAAAATAGAGGGCAGTCCTGGCGCAGGGGCACAAGTGTGTGACTGTGAACACGACTGGTTGTGGGTTCTTTCTCCATTCGAAGAAATTAAATGTATATTTTTATTGCTTGGCTCTGGTGTCCAGGCAAAGCGCGGAAAATGGGGAAACGAGTGTCTTAACAATAGGTTCCCTTTGCTTACCCTGCTCTGTGCGTGAAGCTGATTTATTTATTTTATTTTACTACAAATTGAACGTAATTCGACAAATCTGGGATCGATCTCGTATCTGTTATATCTTCGTTTGTATAATTAATATTTACTTTCTCAATTCTCATTTCTATTCTAAATTAAAATTTATGTACAGGCGTTAGATTTTTTGTTAAAAACACCTCTGTAAGAAGATTCAAAAAGGTTTTCTCTACAAAGGTTATTATAAAAAATGTGTTCGCACTTCGCGAAAGTGGACGCTGTTTATTTAATTACATTGAATTATAGAAGATGGAGCAGGAGACGTTTCATAATACATTTTTATGTTTTTAATTCTACATTTAAAGTGACACTAAATTATTTTATTTAAAAAAAAAAATGTAGGCTATTAAAGCTATCGCGTCAAAATTGTGACATTAGTGAGAATAGTAATTGAAAGAAATCCAAATCCATTCCACTGTTACTTAACATAAAAAATGATAAAAGAAACCTTGAAAGCCTTTTGAATAGATATCCAGCGATCACGGAGAAGGACGGACAAAAAAGTATTTACAATGACCGATTGTATGGACATCCATTTGACGATTTTTATTCTTTTCATATAGACAACGCCTGGTTGTTAATGTGGTGATTTTTTATTATTATCTGATCATGTCTTTACTACCACTTGCAAAGTGAGAAATAAATAGATTGGCGTGAGAATTATCAAAATCAGGAAACATGGGAACAGACTTACATTGATAAGCACATTACCCTTTGCGTTGCGATGTCGGGGTAAAATAAATAGGTATCCTACTAATATTATAAATGTAAAAGTTCGTGATTATACATAACATGTTTGTTTCACTTTCACGAATTTGAACACGAATGGATTTAGATGAGACTTAACAGTTAATTATTGAAAATGTTTATTAATTTATGTAAAAATTTTCAATAATTTGTTCATATACAATAAGTTTTACGAGAGAAGCCGCATTTATGTCGCTAGTAATTCATAACTCTAACATAATATATTATATTTATACCTGCAGCATGTAACCGTGTACAATAGAACGTAAGCCGGGAAAGGCCGCGCTCGTATTAATATGACAATAGCGAAAACAGCACTCGAGAATATAACTCATTTAGACATGCTTTGTATACGGTTAAATATGGTTCAAATGCTTAGCTTTTAAAATAAAACGATGATTCCAAAAAAACATTGTAAAAGAAATATTATATTTTTGAGGTCACCGTGGTGCAGAGTTTGATTAGAAACGCGACAGTTGTGGGTTCGACTCTCACTCTGGGGAATGAAATATTTAATATTTTCATTTCCTCGCTCTGGTAACAAGGCAAAACCCTGCGTTAACTCCCACCACACAGCAAACAATGCCTCCAGAATTCAACAGGAGTGTCTTAAAGGGAAAGGACAGTCTTAACACTAAGTTCTCAGGCTCCCTTTGCATACTCTGCTACCCGTGGGATACAGCATAAAGCTAAACAAGAAGAAGAAAGAAAACGCAATAAAAATATTAGAGAAAAATATACACACTTTAATGTTTTTTAAATATAAATTGCAAAGATGAAAGTCCATCGCTCACTCTTAGCAGCCTGTTTAACAAGTATCCTTGTATCGAAGGCACCGGAAGTAGGGCACGCCCTTGACCTAAAGCGACCTTCGCACTTCCCCGCGATCCCTGAGGTATCGGGGAATTCGATTTTGTCGCGGTACACAAACATAGACCCCAGATAAATGTTTTGTGCGCCTTGACCCATACTACTACTTGTTTATTTGTGTATTAGTTATTTCTATTTGCCAATGATATAGTAATCTTGGCGGAATCCCTGGAGGAACTCCATCCCCAGGCCCTGGAAGAGCGCGTCACAACGGTAGGGTCTTAAGATTTATATGGACAAACCAAACACCATGTCTTACGTCCATGTCATACTATTACCGATCGGTTTTGAAGGCGTTATTCTGGAAGTTGTTGACGAGTCATCTTGACCTGGGGCAAGTGATCCAAATGGGTTAGTCGAACTTTCAGAGGTGGGTCACTCATAGAATCCAACTCGGCTGGGCAGCGTCTGGGAAACTATAAAGTATCTTCTCGTCCAATATACCTCAGCGCCTGAATCGAAAGTTTTCCATCAGTGTGTGTTGCCTGTGATGACCTATGGCGCTGAGACTTGGTCCTTTATCGTTAGGCTTATCCATAGGCTCAAAGTCGCTCAGAGAGCAAAGGAGACAGTTATGCTTGGTATTTCTCTACGTGACAGAAAGGTTACCCGGTAGGAAGGTACGTAGCACTCAAAACCAGCAAGCTGAAGTGCTGAACAAAAATACAAAATTTGGCAAGAAGTTAAAAATATTAGTTATATTTAGGCAATTTTGTAAATGACGTAGACGTTGTCATTTATTTTTATTAATTTTCAATTAAGTTCATATTCTCAACATGTAATCCATCACCATCCGACACTTAGAGATGTCTTGTCTCAAGAACGTCTAGCTTCTCTTTGAAGTTTCCCGACGGTTGTTTACAATTAAATATTAGAGATAAATAAGATGAAGAAGATAGAGGTGTCTTTGACAGGCATCGTTAATTAAATGCATTACAAAGTCGAAGAAATTTATATATACGTTTTTTTTCTCTTTAGCTACGAAACATTTTATTAGTTTCACTCTGTATCCTGTATAAGACACTTTGTTCTCCGTTAAGACTCTTGCGTTACCTAATTTCCGCCTAATTCTGGAGGCATTGTATATTGAGTTGCAGTACTCAAAAAAAAATTAAATATTTCATTATCCCCAGTTGGAATCGAACCCACGACTGATGCGTTTACAGTCGCACGTTTGTGCCCCTGCGCTTCGACGGCCTCAAACAATTGTTCACGGTTTTTAATAATTTTATCTCCTTCCGCTTTAGCTTTATGTATGTATCCCGCGTATAGCAAGGTAGGCAGAGAGAACCAAGCGTCAAGACACTTATTGACAAGACAATAATTGTATTAATTATTAAGTATAATTAACATAATATAATATGTGTTTAGAACTTTTCTTTTAAATATTGAAGAAAGATGCAAATAATACATCGAATAATAATAAAGAATACAGCTTTTCATATATCATAGTTGCGTTAAGTAAAATTTACTGGAAGAAATGATTGTAAGATGAACATATTTAAAAAAATATAAAAACCAAATGTAAAAAATTGTATAAAGCATTTTTAAGTGACACCTATATGAAATCTTTGACCTGATTTCGAGTTGAAGTCGTCTCTGCCGCGCAAAGGGCTCCGTATAGAAAATTTTCAGAAATTCTCACAGCGAAACACTCGTGTAACCTCATGTAGAATAATTGACACCGTTAGACTGAACTTTTTGAATGTATACCTGTGTTTCATTGCTTTGGGAGTTTTTATTGCGAATAAACACAAAATTCGCAAACTTTAAATATCCATAGGCAGTCGTAGGGCAGCGGCTGAAAGGTGTGACTGTAACGCGACGGTTGTGGGGTCAATCCCCACTCGAAATAATAAAATATTTAATATTTTTATTTCTTCGCTCTGGTAACGAGGCAGAGCGCCACATTGATTTCCGCCATTCAACACGTAATGCCTCCGGAATTCGGTGAAACGGAAATGTCTGAATGGGAATGGAGGTTCCTAAGTTCCCTCTGCGTACCATACTATGTGAGGGATACAGCGTCAAGTAAAACAAAAACTGATTTATTACTATACAATTTTACAAAATTCTGATTCGTAGAACACTTACCCCGTTACGCGTATGTAGCTTTACCCTTATAAATACGCGAATAGCGAAAGTAATAACCTTAATGACTTTGCCCTTTAAAACTGTATCAGAAAGATGCGGTGATGTTTCTGAAGGCATTCAAAACGATGTTCTCTGCCGTCTCTGCGGCCTCTTTATGTGTCTCGAAATAGGCCGTCATTGATGCGGTGTTGGCATTTAGTTTTTAAATGGAAATGATATTTATGTTCTTTTGTAAACGTTTATGATGTTTGTTTTACATTAACTTACTATTAATGAATACGATTAATAAAAATTTATAGTTTTACATGTAAATATGATTTTAGTATTCGAGTATTATACGTTACAAATCAACGGTTCATTGTCAAAATCTGCTAAATTTTAAAATATTATTTGTTATCAAATGTTATTTTTATACGATCAATATAAATTATCATATATTTAGTTAATTTTTAAACTGGAAGTAGTTAATTAGTTAAGTTATTACATATAAAATCTATCATAATAGTGCTTGTAGGTAAAATGACAACAATTAATTGTATTGACTCAAAATGAAAATGAAACCGATATCAAACGTTATCTCACGGCGCTACATGATGCAATGGCATTTTGTTTTATTCAAATAAAAAAATACAATAAACAAATAATACAAAAAAAATTATTATTTTACCCCATAGTAAAAAAAAATGTTTTTTTACCACACTACGATTTTTTCGTAGACCATCGTAGACCACGTCGTTTATTATACATATGAGATATAAAATAATAATATTTCATGAATAATAAAACAAAAGGGTTGGCAGTCCACGTTACTTAGTCGTTGCAAAGACGCCTAAATTATTAGTGTAATCCATCCCAGTCAGCCTTCGCCAAGATAAACGCGAGCGCCATTAATAGCTTGGTTTATGGAAATGTGGGTAAACAAAGTGGAAACCTCATTACTTCACATAATAGAACTTCTATTATGTAGTGTTGGAGCACTTTGTTCTCCTTTTTAAAAAAAATGCGCCCTTTTTCATTGTACTGCCACCTAGTGTTTTGACAATACTAATTATCCAGACATTGCATATTGAGTGATGAAACTCAACGAGGCTGAGAAAATGAATTTAAGTTAAATGAAATCATTCTACTGTGTCCACAACCATTGTGTATAGTCAGGTGCTGTTCAGTTGCGCTACGACGCGATATTCCGCCTCAATATTTGGATTTTAAGGGTAGAAATATAATAAAAAATATTTTAATATAGCTATGGGTGAAATTTCAAAAAGCAAATAATACAAATTCTTGTATTTAGCAATAATAATAATAAAGTACAGTTTTTAGTAACAAATTTGAAACTACTACAGATATTTATGAAGGAGCTACGGTTTTTCGTAGTGCTCGTAGCAAACATGTAGCCGTAGAATCCACGCTACGTCTTTATCGACATTTATGAGAAAAATTTTCCCAGTGCTATTGCTATCTATTGTATGAGTATTCTATTTTACACAAACACTTTATGTTACATAGTATCATCACATATTTATACATATTTATCAAATATAAAAAATATATTTTATAGTAGGTACAATAAATTAAGTTTAATATTTTAACACACTTTTATTTATTTATACATTATTAAATAAATAGCCATAAATATATTTTTTTATAAATATTTGGCTTATACAAGTAATTAATCTCATGTTTTTTGACTCAAGGGTTACGTCTTTGTTAGCTGGTGTTCATTAAAAATAAGGGTTAGAGAATACAAGAATGAAAGACTGAATACAGTTAGAAAAACATGAAGACTACAATTTTTATTTTTTATTAATTTTATATTTTAATTTTTTGGAAATTTCCGTGAGGGTATATTAACGATGAATCGATGACTATAATGTATTTAAGTCGCTTTTGCTTCATTATTAATTTTATTAATTATGTTGGCACTGATGCAATTTAATTGGAATATTTCCAAGTTTCAACCACTTCTTGATTTAAAATAATTAAAACTTTAAGCTTTTATGCTTAATTTTAATAATAAGAAGATTTAAGTTAAAGCCCTCAAAGCTCCAATTATACATTACTAGGTCGAGGATAGGAAAGCTGTTGAGGATTGCAAAGCGTGAGATTAAAAGAGATTGTAAATAATAATAAGGTTACAGTATACTCTTAAACCCAGTTCTGATGTCCAATTTAGATTGGTATAATTTATACTTTTTAACATTTTTTAACCGAAAACAAATATTATTAAAATAAATTTTATTTCTTTTGATAGTTATGTACAAAATATATTTTATATACAAAAATATTGTACGAAGAAGTTTAACGCTTTTTTTTACATAATCTTTTGTCAGCCAAAACGGAGTAATGAAAATAATTTAAATACAATTCAGTCGTATATTTTATTCATTCTGGGGATCGAACCCACAACCGATAGCGTTACAAGTTTTTATACTTAACACAATATGTACAAATACCTTCAGAAAAGCAACTAATATCCGTCATAAGATTAAGCTACCTAATTCAGAATGGAACAAGAACAATATATAATTCATATGTACATGTGAAGTACTCGTATAGATATAGCCTTGTTCCGTGCTAATGAATAGACGAGAGCAAACATTAGTCCGAAAACCAAGCGCACTGCGGCAGGCGAGACAGGTGAGATACGTTCATCATCCAGGGCCGAAAATGAAATTATACTTTTTTTTGTTTGATCAAACTTTCCATGAAATAATATAAATTAATTGTTTAATGTACAAGTTAAAGTATAAGTTTGTTAATATTGTTGAATTTAGTCGTTCAACGTGCAATGTCTTTAATTTAAGCGGAATGTGGGGAACGGAATGTCTTATCACAGGGTTCCCTCTGCCTTCCCTTTTACTTGCCGAATCCAGCGTGAAGCTAAAATAAATTCGAGTTTGTAGTCGTACAGAAATATACCCCGAGTGGCATTTCAAGTTACGACGACACTAGTCCGTTCTTTATAGCAATAATTTCGTTCTGTGGAATATAAATATTTTAAACAAAAATACTTAAAGATAAAAATAAAAATACTATAAAGATGATAGTAGTAGTTAATATTTCAATGATATTCAATTGATAGAAATCGACATTTTGACTTACTAAATTGTGAATAATCACACACTTAATAAAAGGAAAGTGGTTAGAAGTGCGCTATAGAAATACTCCTAAGCTGAAAAAAAATCAGGAAAGCTTTTAAATTTTAATATAATAAACCTATATATTATCATGCAGGTATGTTAAATATTTAAATAAAGTTGACTTATATACTTTACTTATATAATATTTAAAATACCAACCTGAAAGTTATAAGCTGTGCTAGACAAGCGTAGCCATGTTTGCTACGCTTACAAGGTGCCTCTTGGTTGTGCCGTAACAACCACTGCACTCCATACGACCCTTACGTCGCGTCCTCGTACAAAGTGTACTTCGTTAAAATTATTATGTAAACCGTTTAAATTATTATGTAAACCTAAATAATATGTTATGTTAAAAATGTTTTGCGCAAAGGAAGTAAAATATTACGTTAAAGGCTACAAGGTACTTGGTAGTTAAAAAGTTTTTTTAACGTCACGCTATAATCTCACACAAAGCAGGGAAGGCAGAGGGAACCTAGTGTTAAGACCCTCCGTTCCCCATTTTTCGCTGAATTCTGGAAGCATTGCAGTGAAACATATATTTGACTAATATATTTGACTACCATTTATTGTATAAATAAATTATTATTACTTTTTTCTAATAAAATAATAGTTGAAACTAGCTAAAAACATTTACTCATCTCCCTACAATTTTACTACCAGCTAGATGCATACGCTACTATATTTATTTAAAAGCTAATTTAGTAATAAATAAAATAACTGACCATAAGATATTACATTAATACCGGAAGTAACCGGTGAAGTGTTGCAACACTTCCGGGAGTGTGGGCTCTACATAAGTAATGAGCCGCCACTCCCTTGCGGCTTACTATCTCGTAGTAAGAATCTGAAATACATTTCTGTTTAGAATTTAGTCCCAATCTTTTTTCCTTATGAATTTCATTCACGACACTGTTTCTGAAAATAACTTTAAAACAAACTTACCACGGACCTAGGAAATCTACAATAATTAACTAACTTCAAAAAAGGAGGAGGTTCTATATTCAGCAACTATTATTTTTAGCTTATCTCTTCATCTCTCCGCCGTTTGTGTACAGTATACTCTCGGGGCTCCACAGGGAGCGTATCTTTGTCGGATTCGGTTAGGCTGGCTTCGGCCTTAGAGGCGTTCAGGCATAATCCCGCGGATGGTAGCTTCACACCACAACCAAGTGCATGAACCAAATGTCTGAAACTGCGGTTCCTCTCGTACTTAGCAGTATTACTATCGCAGCGACGAGCCATCAATAGGATAAAACTAACCTGTCTAGTTTAGGTGACAACACAAACACAACTTTAATGAATATTATTTTATTAATTTAAAAACAATAAGAAAATATATTTTGTTCGATATTGTAGGTACCAAACTTGTAGGGAAGTTATTTTTTACTATACTTTCCTATTTAACATGGATTTTAAAACGTTCATTCATCCAAAACAGACTTCCGCTCCAAATATATTTTAATATAGTTAAAATAAATTTAAAAATATCATTTATTACATCAAAAAATATATGGAAGCAACATAAATACTCCTACAAAGTAAATTAATAACTTCAGCCGTATATGGTAATTAATTGAACGTGCCAGCAACGCTGCGTTGATGAAGGATTTTCAATAATCACAGCGGTGGTTGCAGCGAACTACGTTGAAATGAAATTACATAATGCCAGCATTGCTACGTACGGGCTACTTTAATTAAAATTAAAAAACTTAAATTAAAATTAAAGAAATAATATGTTTTAATTATTATAATTATTTTTTGTCTTTTTACATTATATTTAACTATAGGTAGGTAAACATAGGATAAATACACTCTGTTCTCCGATTTTCATCGAATCAAGATATCGAAAGTTTTGTATTGATAAAAATAAGAAAGATGGCGTCGTTATTGTGGTTGGATTCCCAGTCCTATTTAACATGGATTTTATCATTCCCTCGCTTTGGTAGCAAACGCGGCGTTGAGTTCAGACACTCAACACTCAATGTCTTGAATATAAAACGGAACGTGGTGATCTGAGTTTCTTTGATAATTCTTATATGTGTAATACACCATGAGACTATAAAAAAGAAACATATGTATTATCAATGCCGGTTTTAGCACTACCGGCGCCCTGGGCGAAATTTTTTCGGCGCCCCCTAACTACATTTCAATAATATACAAAAAGGGGTATGGGTACAACGAAATAACCATCTATTAAAAAAATAATAATGACAAAAACTAATAAAATTTCACTTCTAGCCTTTCTATCTGCGAACTCTTTTATTAGGCATTCAAAGTCTATGTTTTCTGCAATTTTATTTTCAAAGTTGTTAAGATCACTTTGTTTTTTTTTTAGATATCAAAGTCGACAATCACTTTTTTTTTTAGATCTTAGATCATTTAAAGGGCATCAAGTCCCCTAAGCCGCACCGGGCAGCAAATACCCTAGCTACGCCACTGCAGCGAGGAGACATCTTCGCGCAAAGCGCCCTAAACGGGCGTCTACGGCGCCCTTTTTATCCGGTGCCCCTGGGCGGTCGCCCAGCCTCGCCCTACCCTAACGCCGCTAGTGTGTATTATATTTAATTAATGACTGCTGAACGTTCTTGTCGGTCTGTGTTGTTACAAACGCTACTGAACTATAGTAAGAGACCGCTCTTGCTAATATCTAACTTAATGACAAAATATTTACTTGTTTCAGTGATCCACTCGTATGTTTATTCAATATTTAATAAAATAAAATGTTAAATTACATTTGAGCAAGCGCTTTAAACGGGTCGATGATTTTCGGAGTTTATATAACTTATCTGTTAAAAGAGAAAGCAGAGCTAATGACTGATATTAAGTTTGAAAAGCACGTTCAAATTAATATTATTTAAATATTGAAGTCTCAGTTAGGAGTAATAAAACAACCCTAACATTTGCATATACGTTCGAAAAAGAACACTTTGTATGCAAATTGCGGTCGGTACAGTTTTGCATGACGATTTATGCGCTCCGGGCGCTCTGCACGCAAGTAGAC
The DNA here is from genome assembly GCA_016802625.1 of Heliconius numata. Classification (NCBI taxonomy): domain Eukaryota; kingdom Metazoa; phylum Arthropoda; class Insecta; order Lepidoptera; family Nymphalidae; genus Heliconius; species Heliconius numata. The sequence goes on along the minus strand of JAEBDU010013430.1, from coordinate 3,116,330 downwards.
TCGAGGTATACATTACCAGTATTACGGAAATAAGGCTAGATGGTTATTTTTATAGTATACGTTAATATTAATAAGGTAGGATATAAAATTGTTAATTTTTTTCCTTTTTTTTTGCGGGTTGGCCAGGGAGAACTCAGTGCAAACACACGAGTGCTAACGGTCTCTGCATATCGTCGCTCCGTCCACTGTTATCAACCTCTTCACACTTCTTCTCACTCCGGAGAGTCCTCATGTAGGAAAGTCCACTTTTATGTGTCCTCTAGTATTTATTATCTATACTGTGTTTTCGAAGGTTAACCAAGATATTCATCTGTTGCTTTTATCGCTCTCTGTACCATGACATGTTTAATAAAGTATCATAAATGTAACGTAAATTTTAAAAGGAGGCAGACATGTATGAGAAAACAGTTTTATTATTTAAAAACTTAATTTTGCCGAAAAAAAAATCCAACTTCCAACTCGAATAAAATTACATACAGATATGTATATAAAATTAAATTAAACTAATTAAACAAAAACAACATAAATAAATAAATGTTTTTTTTTTAATACTTTTCTTTATAATAATTTATATAATATTTGGAGATAATTCTCTGTCTCTTGTTTTACTAATTTAAAAAAACACAACTTTGCCTATTCTTCATCTTGTCAACTTAAGTAAAACACGCGTTTTACACACGCAACCTTAATTTAACCTTTGTGGTTTTAGTAAAGAAAATAAATTTAAATTACAACAATGTTAAACATAGCTATAATTTGAAATTAATTTATTTCGTTTATAAAAATGAAAAGTATTATATTTTGATATAAAAAGTAACACGCTATGTACATTTGTAATGTACACATTTTAAGCCCCGTAAGTTTTACTTAATATGTAAGTATATTTTAGTTTGTATGTTTGTATGTACACACACATCTTTTTAAAAACTATGCAGTAACAGTTTTGATGTCGTTTTTTTAATAATAGAATGATTCATGAGAAGAGTTTATATGTATAATAACATCCATTATACAATAGAGAAATAGACGATACATATAGTCTAGTCTTATTAGTACTCCCAGCATCTCCAAGGAATATTTTTTAGTTTCACGCTCATGCATACCAGAGTGAGACAGAGGGAACCTAGGAACCTAGCGTTAACACACTTCGTAATAATTGTAGTATTATTCAAATTCGTTTATTGGATTGGTGGGATATTTTATATATGTTAAGACATACCTATGGAATAAAAATGCTTTGAGCATATCAAAATTATATGTGTATTGTAGACTTTATGAATTTTGCTCCTTAAAGGTTATGTAAATATTCTTAGAATTTATTTGAGCGATCAAAAAAAAAGGTCTTTTGAAATTCAAATAGCACCGCGTGGTTTTGTATTCGTTGCGGGAATTTATGAATATGGCAGATACTTTGACCGCACACTACTTTCTCGTTAATGTTTTGTACTGACGAGCGTGGGCGTAGGAAGGACCGGGTGGTCCGTGCCCACCCAAGAATAGTTAAGAGTCCACTCCAGAGTTAATACCAAGGAATAATTTGTCCAGTTCAAAACATTTTTGTCTAATACAGTAATTTATTGGAGTAGAATTTTGGACCGTTTTATTTTGTATGTAATAACTTAATCCTAGCTGCTTTGTATGTAATACCTAGTAAATATTACTACTACTTACTATTTACTTTTACCTATAGATGCGTCCACGTGGTCAAAAAAATTATTACTATAACTGAGAGTCAAAATGCAGCATGAAAATATTGAATAATTGGACCTCTGGAGACCAACTCATTATTTATCATATAAGGATATTCTTAGCAGACTAAGATCGGACAGAGAATGGACGTGTACGGTAGTGTGGATCCTCGCTAATACATTTTTGTGGCTTACTTACATCAAAAAAGTTACGTAATGTAATATAGTCTATATTCTTTCTCGATAAATGGACTATCCAACACAAAAATATGTTCATTTTTAAAATTCGAACTAGTACTCCCTGAAATAAGCACGTTCAATGAAATAAACTCTTCAGCTTTATATTTAAGCAGGTACTGATAAAGTTGACGGATAATAAATTAAGGTAAATAATTAATTTCTTAATTATCTTTAAGAAAAATATTCCAACCGAACTGTAATTAAAAACTTGTATTAATATATCAATTTGGCAACTTTTAATATCCGTTCATTTTGTTAAAATATTTTAATACGATATACCTTAGTACTTTGAAAGTTTGCCAGACTCGTGTAACTTTCTCTATAGTATAGTAGATATAGAACATTCGTCTGAACTGTTACGTAAGTCCCAAGAGGGAGGCTGGCAGAGGATATTTTTAGAATCGCTGGCTACAGTTGAAAAATGAAACTTAGGACTCCTGAAGCGTAAAGTTTGGCGCGAGCCCAATTTATACGGTTCACTTGTTTCTTTATTGATTTAAACCAGTAATGTTAGTATGGGACAGCCAACTCGGTCGGGTCGCGGGAAACGGTAAGATAAGTTAATAGATAAATAGTAAAATAAGAAAACGGAACGGAATAAACGTTTGGATTTAATTATTATTGTATTCGCTACAAACAAGCCTTTAAACAGTTATTGGCTTATTGGCGTATAATGTAGAGCTGAAACTAATTGTTATTCGTCTTATCTCTTTGAGAATTTGTGTCAAAGGTTGTTCAAAAGACGTGAATAAGATTAATCGATAGGATACCTTTCTTCATTTTTTTAATATTACGAGTTTACTAGAGAAAACTTATTAAAGTATCATAATCTATACCTAATCATGCTTAAAACAGAATAATGTTTGATTTGGTGGAGAGAACCTGGAAATACAGTGTTAAGATGTCAAGTTTCTAACTAAGACACTTCCGGTCCCCGGTGGCCGTTGGTAGCCATTTTGGAGTTGTCAATATAATATTTTATATTCATATTTCTAACAATTTTCTTTAAAGGTTCTTCAAACGAAGCCCGTTAGTATGGTGGTCCAGTGGAGTGAAGTGCGCACAGCGTGGCAGGACAGTGACTTCATAACCGAATGTCTGTGCTGGCACAACGTCTACAGACAGAGGCACGGCGCGCCTCAACTATATATGGCGCCAGAGGTGAATACAATTTAAAAATAAAATACAAAATAAAATATATTTATTTACTAAGTGGCTTGCTACAAATTCACTCTAAATTAAACAAATGATTTAGTATGCAAAGAATCCAAAGGTTTGCGTTGGTAGCGAGCTGTACTAGTAGGCCTACTAGCTGTGTCACAGACTTCAGGATCTTTGCCACGTTACGATTGTAATGACAGTTTTGAGCAATTATATCATTTACGATTATGAGTGATGAAATTAAATTATAGGTGACGGCAGTACTTTGACTAGACTTCTTTTTGATATGCGTTCTCCTATTGTGTAATATTCTCTTTTTTACCGTACAATATCCTTCGTGTGTTCTTTATACAACGTGACATTGGCGAAGTGAGTGAGTGCTCAACTGGCACGCTCGATAACAAATAACATGTATTTGATTTCATCAACTGATGGACTCGAATAAATGTTATTTAAAGACATTACTTTCAAGTAACTGAAATTCTTTGAGTAAGGTTTTTGTCATTAATGAAGATGACAAGTAGATAAGTTCTATTTTTAAAATAAATCTTCAGTTTTCTATTTTATTAAATGTTCGTCCACTTTTAAGAGTTCTATTTTCGGAGTTTAAAACTTTATCATTTTTTATTGTATCTTATCTATAACTTTTATTGAATTTGTTAATGTAAATCATAGCTTATAATAAGTAAATATATAATTTGGTCATCATATATATATATAAAAATAAATATTTTTCTAGCTCTGCGACTACGCCCAAGCGTGGGCGAATCACTTGGCCCATACCAATAAGTTTCGCTACAGAAACGACCGAGACGTTGGACAAAACCTTTACCAGCGTCCCGTTAGTGACATACAACCTGACGTTACAGGTAACTTATTTTATTTTATTTTTTTGGAAAAATAACGCAAGTAAAACCATATTTTAAATTAAAGGTTCTTATTTAAAAGATATCTTATCAATAATGATTTAAATGTTATTTTATTTTATTTAAAAATAACTCAAGTAAAACAATATTTTAAATTAAAGATTCTTATTTAAAAGATATCTTCTTATCGATAATGTAGAGAATATATTAAAAATCTATCTAAAAAGTACCCACCCAAAAGTACTCAGTTACTACACGGTACATTCTGATGAAGATTTGGAGAGTGTACAATATTCGATGCGCCTAACAATGTTTGTTGATATTAATTGATAAAAAATAAAAACATGTTAGCTTTTTTATTCAATGGATGGGAGGATGTTTTAAAATTATTATATGTATACATAGTACTTAATATTTAACACCAATAATAAGATGACACTGTAGTGCCGTAGGAGCACAAGCGAGCGACTGTAATCGCGACAGTTGTGAGTTCGATGCACATTTGGGGAAATAAAAAACTAAAAAAAAATAAAAAGGTATTACCGTGTTACTCACAAAATATTTTACAAGATATTTTCATTTATTTTCTACATTTTATTTTAATAAAATTGATGTTATTTTCTCCACAAATTACAGGCCAAGAAGTATCATCATACTGGTATGCAGCTGTTAGACAATATAACTTCTTTAAGGAGTCGGATGTTCTACACGCAAATGTCAATGCAGGTTTGTAGTTTCTTTTATACCCAATAAAATATGTAAAGCTAAGGAGTTAGTTAATATTTTCAACTCACAAGCTTAAAAAATAATATTAAATATTATTTATTTTCATTCTACCTTGCTATACAGAGGTAGACGGGCTTTATGAACTGCAGCCCAAAGTCCCCTGGATCTAAGAGGTCCTCGTCTCCACTAAAGGCAACAAATAATATTTCGCCCAATTCAAGAGACATTGTGTGTTGAGTGATAGAACTCATCGCCGCTCTTTGCCTTTACACCAGAGCGAGGAAATGAAAACATTAAATATTTCATTTCTTCGAGTGGAAATCGAACCCACAACTAAACGCGTCTATAGACGCACGTTTGCGCTCCTGCGCCACGACAAGCTTAAAAAAGTTATACTTAATTTACTTTTGAAAACATTCTTCTACAGGTCACTTCACACAAATGGTTTGGGTGGCAACACGGTTCTTCGGTGTAGGTAAGGCCAGGTCTCGCGCAGGTAAGGTAATAGTAGTAGCCAATTACTCCCCACCAGGCAACATGTCTGGACAATTCGAGACTAACGTACTTCCACCACTTCCCGATAACTTCCCGGACTTACCGCCGCAGGAACACTGACGACAGCTATCGATACGTGGCAGGAGGTTGAAGATCGACGCCACGTACCAGTACACTAAGAAGAAATAAAGCATTTGTGATCACGGCCTAGGACTTATTTAAAAGAGAAACTAAATTATATCTATTGAAATTTATTTAATGATTGTTTTATACTTAGGTAAGCGTATGATTTTTTTTGGATATACTTTAAATTTACTTCGTCATATTAAAGTACTTAATAGAAAATAATAGTACTTATAGTCTTTTGTTTTAGCCCCGAATATTCGTGCCGATCAGTATTAATTCGATATACCTATCCCAATTATAAAGATACAAGATTTCAAAACAAAACAACGTTTATAGAAATACGAGATAGAATAATATATGAGAAAATGTTTATATGGATCCAATTTCAGTTATAAGCATAGTACTTTTGATCGTTAATAGTACAGTTTCATCTTACAGCAACACGACTTTCCCTTACCAATTTGCGAATAGTTTTGAAGATTACAAATATAATTAAGCAAATGGTTATCTTTAAATTACTATTAATAAAACAAAAACTAAACACTTTTCAATTTTGCCGACCTAAAAAAGACCTGTGTTATATAATAACAATTGATTTTTTCAAAATATCTGCAATTTACGGCCGCTACGTTCTAAAGAGTGATTGAACTAAAGTAATCAATTTAGTATACCCTTAGATATAGAAAATATTGTGGTAGAAGCGTGCGCTACTAGCATGTAGTAGTACTAGTTTACTAAAGGTTGTTTTGCCTGAGCTTATATTTGATAATGTTTAGCTTATTTAAATGCACCTTTAACAAATAAACATCGAAAATCCTGCCATTTCGAAAAAAATATGTCGGTTTTTAACTCTTTATAGGCACTAGGGTGTAATTGTTTGATTCATATCTTAGGTAGTATTAATGATCTTTTAGTTATTTTCAGCCACACACAGATTTGTTAATTAGCATTTAAGGGTAAACAGACTTAATGTTAGTTAAGCATTATTGACGTATCTGAGTATGGCTGTTAAATCGTACTAGAATCCATGTAATAAATGAATGTTAATTTAGTTTTAAGTTCTAAATGTTAAAAAACTGCTTCCACATCTATATTGTAGTTTAGGCCTATCTATGAGCTTTCCAATTTAGATACCATTTAGCTTAAATTTTCAATCTTTGAAATCTTAACTTTAAATACTAAGAGCTCATTGAAGACTACGTAAATAATAATAATGAATTAATAGTTAAATATGTAGTTTGTTGTTCAAAATTACTCTTCCCTGTCACATGTAACCCCGTCTTCCTCAATTGTTATAATATTGTGTACACTTGTTATGTTTACAATGCAATAGAGTAAGGAGCTTTTCCAATATTCCTTATATTTAAATAACTCGCTTTGCAATTACGTTAGAATAGAAGCTATATGAGTAGGCGAAATTTTATTGAATAAGTCTAAGAATCATGAGAGAATTTTCATTTTTTATTTAGATTGTAATAATGTTAGACAAAGTCAATGTTTAAAAAATGATTAATAAAAATTAGTTTTAGTCGACATGCTGAGTAAATTAAGAATTTATTTCAATATAGGTCATTTAGAATTATTTAACATTTGTTTGACATACAAGAAGACTGTGCCAATAATATGCAATATTTTAGTAAAGATTTCTAAATATTGAGTTGTTTATAATTCAATTATTGAGGATATAAAATAAAAGTTCAATACAGTCCATTTTATAGTGCAGTTTTAAAAGATTTTTTAAGAACTAGATAGATATTGAGGGTTGTCATGAAAGATTACTTCTAATTTTTTTATGAAACTAAAAAATAAAGACCTATTAGAAGTTTCCAAGAGATGTGTATTCAAGAGATGTGTATTTGTTTTCAAATATTTTTCTTTCCATTTGTGTGTGACTTAACTTTTTTTAAATATTTTTTTTTATGCAGTTGCCAATAAAATTATGGCCTATAATTGCAAATAAGTGTAGAACAGATGGTTGTTATTTAGACATATGAAATCAGAGAGAAATTTGTTATTTGTAGGAATATTCAATTTTATTAATTATTAATTAATCAATGGCTGTGAATTGTTAACTGTTATACTTAGATATGTGGCTTGGCAATATTTTAGTTAAATAAAAGATTCAAATTACATATTGTGTCTCTCATTGTATCCTCTCTACATTTTATTTAAAAAAAAAACTACAACATATTTGTTTGAAATATATATATTGAATTTTATTATCAAAACTAAGCTTACAAAAATATATTCATTCAGTCCACCTATGTTTACAACTTGTACATACATAATAAAGTCTCATTTCTTCTTCAGCTCTTCTTGTTTGCCCTTGGAAAAATACAGCTTCTCTGTGATTACATTTTGGGCATGTATGATCCTTAGTACGGGGCAAAGTGGGATCGCTAACTACATCTGGATTTATATGGGTCAATTCATCTACTTCGTGCATAATTTTGTTAACATATACGCAATTTGAATCGGCCAGCTGCTTATAATCACAATTTCTACAGGCATACAGCAATACTTTGTTGTTTTTATCCTCTCGCGGGTAAAGCATGTTATTGCATTCTTGACAAAATTGAATGCCGACATAGCCGGGACCACCGTCTTTTCTTCCAACATTCATTTTTATATAATTAAGATACTTCTTCTTTAGTTTACAATAATAAAACAGGCTTAAATAAGGAATATAAACGGTATAATCTTGTTGCCATTTGACATTGACAACTCACAAATGACATCCATAATTCCATATTCTTATTTGGCGATGTAGCAACAGCAGAAAAAGCAATTGCGAATGAACAAACAAAAGGATAAAAATCATAATAATAACAACATAACAGGATAAAAACAAAAAAGGTATAAAAAAATTATAATAACAAATCATATAATAATTTGAAAGAAATAAAATGAATAGTTTTTTTTAATATTTTTTATTAATTTTCTTAAATAAAACAACACATGTATATTGATTTGATTGATTATTTTTGTCTAACCTGCTATTTCTATGTTGAAGATTCGTAAACATAAAAGAATAAAAAATCTATAAAGATAGATTTTTTTAATACATTTTTCTATCAGTTTTCTTGTGGACACAAATATTATATTAACTTAACGAACAAATAATAAAATTATTTAAATGTGACATAAACTTCCATATGAGATTTTACTCGGTATGGTATTTAAATACTTTAGAGAGTTTGCATAGTTTGCTTAAATCAACCAGTAGCAGTATATATACGGCCTTATTTTTTATCGCATTATTTGCTGTTACTGCAAAAAATATACAGTAACCATAATACCGTAGTTCACTGAACCTAAAATTTTCATTTACAGAAATGGTATAGAGTAAAACATTATTCTGGCAACATTAGTTTAATTTTCTGTAGTTGGTACTATTGTAGATTTGGAAGCATAAGTTGGCCAGATATTATTTCTTTTCCCATCCGTAGCCGTTTGGTGTTGCGCTATCCAAATGGGTAAGGAGTAGTTTTGTGAAAATTAATTAGTCTTTTTAAGTTATTTGCTATTAATTTGTGCTCACCAAGTGAATTTATTACCACGGCGATGTGAAAGTGTTATAAGATATATTTTTCTCCCGTAAACTTTTAAATAAACGAGTGTTAAACTGCACGCCTCGGTGTCGGCCATGGCGCAGACATGTTTTTCTCGTGGTCTACTTGTAAATCTATTTCCATCCCAATTACTTTTCGATGGTTATGAGGTATGATAAAACAATCGCCATTCATAACATCGCGTAAACAGTGTAGTGTATCGATTTCGTTGCCTTCTATGATCATAAGTGATAACCGGCAACTTATACTTTCAGGTAAACCCCGTGGTATACGCACGGCGCGTAAGCACGTGAACCATCGCCGCGAACAGCGATGGGCGGACAAGGAGTACAAAAAAGCCCACATGGGCACAAGGTGGAAGGCTAACCCCTTCGGTGGTGCATCTCACGCTAAGGGCATCGTCCTGGAGAAAGTGTAAGTTGAAGTACGTTTGAATTCCATTGATATCGTGTTTTAAATTGTGTGAAAATTGTAATATAGATTGTGTTATAGTGCTCTTGATAAGTGTCCACAAACATTGTGTAAAATTGTGTTTAATAAGAGAAGTATGTATCTCGGCGGCAGTCTTCTACGAGGGATCACAGTAACTCAGCGTCGCGTCCACACGCGATATTATTCCTGTGAATTTGTTAGTTACAATCACAGGATAATACTGCGAGTGGCTGCGTCGCGTCTCATCGATCACTACTCGGCGCGCGTACTCCATGTGGGTCAATGAACTTCGTATAGAAGTAAGCATGGTGTTTATTCAGTACAAACTGCGCATCATTTACTTATTTACATTTGTAAATTTTTTATTTACTTAATTTGGCTTGGGCGTTATACTGTAAATATTAACTTAGCGTTTCATATACGCAGTGGCGTAGAAGCCAAGCAGCCCAACTCCGCTATCCGGAAGTGCGTGCGTGTTCAACTGATCAAGAACGGCAAGAAGGTGACCGCCTTCGTGCCCCGCGACGGTTGTCTCAACCACATCGAGGAGAACGACGAAGTGCTAGTCGCGGGTTTCGGTAGGAAGGGTCACGCCGTTGGTGATATTCCTGGAGTCAGATTTAAGGTGGGTGTTTCCCCTAATTGTTCTATATAAAATTACGTATTTTGTTTGTGATAAGTTTTAATGACACTAAATTTGTTATCAAATCGTGAATTCTCTATTACATAGTTGTTTACTATTCATTAAATTACCAAAATCATAAATTATGGAATATGATTTCATTAAGAATGTTTTATTGGTTAAAACATGTATGTGTATTACTTTTCTCGTAAGAAAAAAATTTATTCGTTCTAGAAAATATTAAAAAAATGATACTCTAACAGTCATTTATCTGCCTGTATCTAAGAGGCATTAATAATATATAAGATTACATAAATATAATGGCAATGCACTAATATATTATTTATTGAGATTAGTATGCGTAGGAGAGCCATGTGTGCTATATTGGCACATGTGACTGGCAGAATATATGATTTTGTGTTAAATTCTTGTTACTACTTAATGCTTATGTAAGAAAAATTGTAGAAATTGATATTTAATTAATACTTGTGAATTTAAAGAATATGACTATTCATTATTAATATTTGGTCTATTATGCAAATGTGCGAGTTTGTTTTTAAAACTAAAATTGAATAGATGATGCAAACATCATGTAAGTTCTGTTCTTTAACACTAGGTCTTACCTTGTCATGTCATGGCATGTCATTGGTATTGTTGTGTTTTAGGATTCTTATGTTATAAAAATAAAATTGATTTGATAACTTTAATTTAGTGTTTTTCTAAATTATGCATTTGTTTAGCTTCAGAGCAGAAATTGGCAGTCAGTAAACTTGTACTTAAATGATGTGTCTCACACTATGAGAGTATTTGCTACTCTGACCATTATGATGTTAATGTTTAACTGACTTTTAATACATTTACTTTCATATATGTTGTTTGTTTGAAATATTAACAATTTTGATTGTTGCAGGTGGTAAAAGTGGCTAACGTATCACTCCTTGCGCTGTACAAAGAAAAGAAGGAAAGACCTAGATCATAGATCTACTTCATTGTGATAAGGTAGATAAATGTCTTTTATTTTTTTGTTTCTATTTTAATGTCTTGTCAAACTGACAAATATATATTAAACATTTTTTTAAACCATATTTGCCATATTTGATTCAAGGTTTAATAAAAAGGTGCTCAATTTATTAGTAAATTTTATTATGCTAAATATTTTTTTATACAAAAAAACATATTTATAAAATTTGAGTTTTAAAATTACATTGCCAAAGTTTTTAAATGATGCAAAGACAATTTATTTGCTACTGCTGAATGCCATGACGTTTTGACTCTTACTGATTACACTCTTAATTTCAATATTTTATCCTAAAAATAAAAATAAATTTCAATATTGTTTTTCCTTGTTCCAGTGCTGCTGAGGGAGTTGTCGTTTTAAGTGTAACTTTTCAAAAATGAAAAAATTAAGTATGCAGTAAATTGTGTATGCCAAGTCATGCTTTTTATTTATTCTTCTTCCCTAAACATTGATTTTTAAATTTAGAACTAAGTTTAAATATGTTTTTTACTAACTTTATACAATCTTTGAATGGAACTTGAGCAAAATTATTCTAAGTGAACAAAGTTAACATATGTTAATATATACTGTATACAAATATGTCCAGAAACATTGCACCAAGTGTCTCATTACTACAATGTCACTTGATGTTTTATTTATCTTAATTCTAAGAACTGATTTAAAATAGATTTGAAATTTTAAGTTCTAATATAATGCAAAATATTATTAGGCAGAGAATAAATTCATTTTATGTTAAGATTCTGAAGCCATTCCATTGAAAATGAGTATTTTGCTAACTTAAAGTAAAGGCAAACAAACTGACGTTAATGTAATTTTCTGTTTTATATCACGAGACATCGCGTGTTAATCACACATACATTTTAACATGCTTTCTCCTTTAAAAAAGTTAACAGATAACATTTCTTTGTTAAAGAAAACAACGCAATGGATGTTATTGATAAAATATTATTTTTTAATAAAAAATATTTTAACTTACAATATATCTATGTATTTGAAGTCATTTTCCTTTAAGAATAATTCATATTTTAAAATTAAAGTCCTGTACTTTTATAACGTTATAAAATAAAGCACTACCAATAAATTTTAAAATAATAGGAATTTCCGATGTTATTAAAATACATTATTTTTCCGGTACAAAACTAAGCGGATAAAATAAACTAAAATTATTAATAAGGAAAAAAATAAAACAACAAATTTTCAATTTATATTTATTGCTAAATATATTCCATTGCTCTGATTACAATAATATTAACCGCTATTAAAAATATGTGAACTATACATGTTTGCAGTCTAATTAAACGTCTAGGCAACATTAGTATTCGAAAGGTTAGCTTTATATTAAACGGACGAGTAGAGAACTGTTACGAGTAGAGAAAAGAGTATCACAATACATTTTCGATAATAAACCTTACTTTAATCTTTTTTTCTTTTAAACACGGTCATAATGGACCTCCTACTAGAGTTCTAAATGTATATAAAGATTTTGAATTTATTATGTCTAAGTACAATGTCAACCCAAATGTTATCCTTTAAAAAAGACGGTTATAATTAGTAAAAATCTAAACTTGACATACATTATGATACACTTAAATTCGCTTACATAATAAAGTTAATTCATTTATACGTTATCTTACCTAATGTAAGAGTAATAAATAAAATGTTTTTTGCCTGTTTGAAGAACTTATTAATGTTTTATTATCGTCCATCCTCCTTGTGTGACCAAAGGATATAAAAAAATTACTTTCATTAGTGTTACATATCTGTGTTTTTATTTATTCTATGAAATTAAATGCATATTCAAATCTTTAATATTTTTTGTAGTTATACAATAGGAAAAATGAGAGTAAATTTTAAAGTTGCGCGCGCACACCGCCACGAAAAACCAACAACACCATAAAATTAGCTACAAACGACATAATAGACGAGTATATAATGCGTTATATTAAAACTTTTAATGTATTCAAATATACCTTTTTTCTATTATTAGTGTCGCTTTCTCTAAAAACAGGATAACGTAGAGGGTAATATTTTTAAGATTTTATCTTGTTACGCCAAATAAGTATAACTTGTAACGTGGTTATTCCTTTTTAGATTTAATGTGAGATTGAATAAATTTCATGGATTTTCATTAATGATACAGCAACGCTCAGACATCAATTGTCGCTATGCGAGTATTGACATTAAGTAGTTGTTCTGTACTTTTGAGTGCGTTGTAAGAAAGACAGAATATTAAAATATATCTCATTGCTCATATACATACGACATCCTATGTAGGCATATATTTCTATATATTGCATAAAATATGGGCGAGCAATTGAACATGTATTAACATAGTAATATTTAAAGGTATTTTGATACAACTTTAAATCGTCCACCCGTTGCTTTAAAAATAAGACAAAAAACATGCTATAATGGTGAAAATTAGAAATTCGATCTTCAACTTGCTGCCTTAACGTTACATAATTTTACGAATGTACATTTAAATATTCTACAAAAAGGCAAACCATTTGTCTACAGATATCTACTTTGCAAACTATTTTTAAGAACCTTTTATACATAAGTGTATGGAAAAACCCGATTTAGGAATAAGCATAATATGTTGAAACGTCAAATACCATATCATGATGATGGAAGATATGAATTTTCAATTTTATTTTCAATTTTATTTTCAATCAATCACATATCATTATATACAGAAAGAAAAGTTAAGCGTGTAATGCGCCTTTTTGTTTTTATTTTTTTTTCTGCTTATCCTTAAATATGACTTTGTATAAACTTATATACATTTACAAAGAACAATGTCCAAAAAAGAAAAAAATCAAAAATAGATACAATTATTTACCATCATAGTATTCACAAGACATATCCAAAAATACAAACCCTCAAATATTTGATAGCCACACAGAATCACAGACAGTGTAAAAGGCCTTATTAATAAGACAAAACAGTTTACTTTCATGATTTGCTTATAGTAGACTAGTAGCACTCAACCTCGGATAAATAATTTTTCATGACAAAATAGAATGTTTTAAGCATGTTGTTAAAAAATAGTTAGGCCAAGCGCCGCGTTAACTTCCGCTACTCAACACGCAATACTTCGAAGAGCTTTGGGGAAAGCGGGCAACGGAAGTGTATTTATGAGTACGAAAAAAATCGTTAAGAATATATTCATTAAAATAATAATTTAGAGAAAATTATAAAGAATCAAGTGTAAAGTAGCAGCAATTAAGAGTCTATAGTCCTGTCTTTTCTATGCATATTTACATTTGAACAATGAAATATTCAATTTAGTTCGATGCCTAAATTATTTATGAAAGACCATGTGTGTACACAAAATAATAAGCAGGTTGAGTACAGTAATATCACAAAATTAAGATGCAGCACATTCTTTTACATGAACAAGACCGTAAAAGTAAAAAAAAGATAATTAAATTACTAATTATTCACCAATTTGTGTCAGTTTCATAAAATCAGTGACTGTCTCAATTATTTATTAAATGATATCATTCAATACCTACTAATCCGTAATAAAACTTAGATTAATTCAATTCATACATAAATTATATTTAATAGCTTAATTTTTATACTAACGGAGCTACGACAGTTTTAATTATACATATTCTACTTTTAAACAAAACAGTTTTTTGCATTTCACCTTAAAGAAAGTACACTTGCTAAAGCTTCTACTGACTATAAAATTATTTTACCATATCGTTACAGTGCAAACTCTAAATCAAACATCATTTGACACTTATAAAAAATATTAATTAGTAAAAAATATATGTGCAAGTGTTCTTATAGCAAAAATAACACTGTCTAAACTAGTTTGAACCGGTCCAGAGTATAGTACAGTCGACAAGTTGTGGCCGCTTTGAAATTAGACTGAACTTTTGCGCATTGTTCACTCAAGAAGGAAAAATCATAAAAAAATTTACGTAACTACCTGCGTCTGACTTCAGGACGGCCACGACTTGTCAACCGTACTGTATGCACTGTAACATCTATAATACAAGCTTATATTTACTTCTCAAATGATTTAACGAGATGGACTCGAGTCTTTACAATTTATTCAAAATAAGCTCGCATAAAATACAAATAACTATTCTAATATACAATTACTGATTAAGACGCAAAGACAATAAATTAATCAACTTAAGTGCTAATTTTTTTAACCTATTTTTTGTGCTTTTTATATTTCCATATTAATCGCAGTATTAAACATTAATTATTTAAAAAGTGAGAATATCAAATAAAAGGTCCAAAGTATTATAAACCAGAAAATATTTTTTTTTAATTAACGCCAATATGGTGATAACAGATTAAAAAAAAGAATAGAAATTTAAAAAAGAAGAAAGAACAAGTATGAAATATATAACCAAAATAATATTTCTCTTTTGAAAAAAAAAAACAAGACATTTTATTTTTGAATATAACAAGATCCATAATGTATATAAAGCTTGTGAAAATATAATAAAAACAAATAAACTTGTTGTTTTATTTGTGCGGAATATTAAAAAGGAATGTCATTTTGGGGCAGTAACTTCAATGCATAGCTACATAAAAAAGCCGAGATATTCTCATTTATATTTTTAAATATTATTTGTATTGATGTGAGAAATATTTTTTAGTTGGTTCCCATTTTAGTAAATAATACTAAAGTCTTTTTTTGCAGTTACGGTTTTTTTTTATTTTTTATACATTTAATTGCCTCTTGGCCGTCATGGCGCATCGGCACAAGGGTAACACATAACAAGGGTAACTGTAACACGACGGTTGTGAGTTCGATTCTCACTCGAGGAAATGAAATATATGTTTACGTTTATATTTCCATTTCTTCGCTTTGGTGTCGGGGCAATTTGGTTTAGCTAGCATTTTGGTTTTTTTTATTCACAGAAAGGATGGAGAAAAATAAAAAAAGATTGAAGATCTATATATATAAAAATCTAAATATAATTTGAAATATAACTTAAATACACACTTACGATCTAATTGTTAATTATTTTATAATAAGTTATTATAATTATTTATATATGTTAAGTATTATGTTTATGTTTACGATCGATGTAAGCGGCCCCTAAATTCAATGTTTTTTTAATGAGTTATTTATTTTTAATAGAGATATATATAGATCATTAATATTTTAAATAGAAGAAGAGATACATAGAGTACTAAATATTAATATACTGCCCGTTCAGTTAGCTGAATCTATGAAAATTTCAATTAAGTTTTGATATTACATGAAATTATAAAAAAATATAAAGGAAAAATACATTTAAAAAACACATACTGATTACATAAATTATACGGATACTTCTTTTACAGTAAAAAAGTATGTTTTTTTAATTTTTTTAGAAATAACAAAATAATATAAATCAAATAATTTGTATTAAATATACAAATCTTATAAACTTTCCACCATTAAATATTTATTTAGCATTTCGTAAAACATAATTTCAGTTAACTGAACTACTAATACTGAAGCATAGTGTAGAAATACATATTTTTTTTCTATTTATATACTTAAATAATATTTTACAGGGTGTTCCGGCGTCGACGAGCGAGGTCGCGACGCAGATACAATCTCATTTCTATGTTTCGCGCTGATCTCTGAAAAATACATTATAATCTATATATATATATAAAAGGACATGTTCTCACTGACTGAGGTACGACGTACAAACAGCCGTAACCGCTGATGATAGAAACGTGAAATTTGGACAGATTTTTGTAAATTGTAAAGTGGTTTTATTTCTCAAAAGAAATTTACATACTTAATGAGAATATAAATTTGTTAGAAATTTACTAGAAAATAATATTATAACGTTTCCAATTGACATATAAAAAAAGCATAATAATACATTCGAACAAAACTCGTATAAATACACAAACCGGCGCGCTCGCTAGGAGTATGGTAGTCCATGGTCTTGATAATGTACGGTAAAAGAGGTTTTACTTCTCAAAACAAATTTACATTTCACTTAATCAGAATATATTTTTTTCTGAATAAATTAATGAAAAATAAAAAAGTAAATAATATTATGATTCCAATTTACATATTACAAGATTAAAAAAAGTTGTACACAAACCAGCGCTCTCTGTCGCTAGGAGTCGGTACTGGTGGGGTAGTCCATGGTCTTGATGAAGGCCACGGCCGCGCAAAAGTGCGTCCACCAGTACAGAGCCTCGCCTGCTAGCGATGTGCCACCGAGGGCGTTCACCAGGTCCAGGGTTGAGAGCAGGGAGGGTGGGTTCACCTGGAAAGTTTTAAATTACGATTGGTTTTGGTTAAATCTAAGTTAATTTAAATTTTTATTTTAATTAGGTACATACCCTTATAATAACGAGTACGAGGGCTGGCGTAATGTCGTCAGCGGCAGGTGGTGATCCGTCGGTCAGTGCCAGTGTCGCCACTAGCGATCGTACGCAGCGTAGAACGCACGCCACCTATACAAAACACACGTATATAAGTATATCATTACACGAACTCATACACTAATCTATATAGGTATGGTACATTTAAAATCGTGCAGTGTCAATGTTTTATATTTAAGAGCTTAACTTTTTACAGTGTTAATTATAATAGTTTAATTAGGTTAATAATATTTTTTAAATATGAAAACAAAATAATATATAACAATCTTGGTTTATTACTTTTGGCTTGAAATAGTGGGGAGCCAAGGGAAATACATTTATAATATTATGACTATTTTTTATAAAATTCGATTCCTTATTTAAAATTTTTGATTTGTTAACTACCCAATAAATAATACTTGGAAGTAAGTAGAAAAAATAACAATATCTCTATAAATAAAATAACAATTGACCAACCTTATCCCTTGGGGTACGGAACACCGGCAAGTACCGTAACCGCAGCTGCGCGTGGGGGAAGGGCGCGGCCCACGCGTGGCGCGGCGCTAGTCCCACCCGGGACGTTGTCGCACCGCCGCACGCGGTTAAACGCCGCATGTGCTCACTTAGTACTCTGTTATAGATGAATGCATGACTGTTTAGCTTAAGACTATAATATTTTATTTTATTTTTTTGATATTACAATTTGATATACAAAGAAAAGAGAATATATTGAATTTATAAGATCTATTGTACTATTAGAATGTATCTAATACAAGAAAAAAAATCATTCGGTATTACCTAGAACTATAAGAACATAGTCCAGAGTAATTCTTATCTTGAAAACATTCAAACACCTCTAAAATGCTATACTAAATACGCAATGCCTAGAGAATTCAATTTATGATAGATATTCAATTCAATGGATAGCTTTAAGACTAGGTTCCCAGGTTAGCTCTGCGTAACCTATGTTACGCCATTTACAATATGAAGCTAACAAAAAAATAATAACATAAAAAACTAACTGGTCTCTTGCTATATCGCCGTCCCCATTGGGGAACAGCACGTGCAGATATAGACGCGCGAAAACCGCACGCTCCACCGTTAGTTCTGCACTTTCGAGCAACGTGGCGGACGCACCTGATAAGGAATTTTATAAATGTAAATAATATATTAATATTATAATTTTCTTATAAAAATATTTTCGCTTGGCTATTCGCTGTTTAAACGAGACGGTTATGGGTTCGATTCTCATTTCGGGGAATGAATTATTATTGCTATTTTAAAACGTTCACATTCAATATTTCACTATTATAGAAACACAAAACATGTAATTAAATTTATTCAAACATAAAAATGTCATTTATTTAATAAGCATGGTGGGATGTTAATTAACGAGAAAAGTTATGGCAATTAAGAGCAAAATAACACAAATATTAAAATTCGCGTAAAATTTTTATTCACAGTGTCACTATAAAATAAAGTCTTTAGATTAAGAAGAGTAGGTTTAAAATTTTAAAATAACCGTCTCTATTTAAAAAATAACATTTAAAAAACGAAATTACCTTCCCAGGAGGAGTCCGCTTTGACTTCAGCTGTAATAGCTTTAATGCTGGCTGTCAGTCTGGATGCTCTTTCGTCTATTAGCTCACCACCTGATTAAACAAAAAAATACTTACATATAATTGAAATTGTATCAAAAACTCTCATATTCAAGAGATTTATATTATAGCCCAAATTTTAAAAGACTTTTAACTAAGTATATGATATTTTTCAGAAAATAACTTCTAAACTTTTTGTTAAAAGATTAATTATGTCATCATAATTTAATTTGTCACACATGAAACTTTATTTACTAGTATAATTTATATAGCTTTTTAAATTTTAATCCGTTGACCGTGGTGGAAGTTGCGTGCCGGTTATAAGGACATTATTCTTGTTGGTTTTTTGTATACATCCGTAATATTGTGTTTTTTTTAGTTTTATGCTGTATATGTATGGTATATAAGAAACAAGACGTAAAAGTGGGGAACGGAAGTCTGTTCCCCAATTTTCGCCGAATTCTGATCTCTGATCCTACATTGCCTGTCAATTGTAAATTCTCGTTACCAAAGCGGGGAAATGAAATTATTAAATATTTAATTTCTCGAGTGTGAATCGAACCCAGAATCTGTTGCGATTACAGTCGCACGCTTTTGCCCCTGTGTCACGACTGTCCTCGCTTGTGCTCACCATCGTGCAGCGAGTGTGGGTGCGCGTGCGCGGCGGTGAGGCGGCGCAGCGCGGGCCCGCGCTCCAGCTGCTCCAGGGTTCGCGCCGCACCCGCCGCACGCGTGCACCCTTCCGTCTCCCAACGCACTAGTTTGATCTGACTGGAAAGGAAGTATCTTATTAATATCTATTAAACAGTATTTGAAATCTATAAAAAGAGATCAATAAACTATAGTTTATTTATTTTTTGTTGCCCATGTACCGCTAATCTTTGAGGCACAGCATATTGAATGTCAGTACTCAACGTCACGCTTTATCTTTTGAAAATGTGAAATAAAAATAGTGTATTCATTAGAGTTAGAATGAAACTTACAACCGCCACGTTTACGGTTGAACTAAGCATGTCAAAAAAATTTTTAAAATTGTATCTGAATAAATAGTGAATACCATAAAATAAAAACTCTTAAGATTTGATCAATATTATTAACGTATAACTTAAAATATCAATAAGAATAAATAAATACATACGCCTGCAAATCATGCAACGCGTGCGCAAGCGCAGCCCTACACGACGCCAAGTATGCCGCATAGGGACGTCGCGCGGCTAAATCTGCCCTTAACGCTGCGGCAAGACGAGCCGCGCGTGCACTTCCGGCCCCGCTTGCTCCCATCCCTACCGCCAGGGCGCGCGCCGCGGCCGCCGCCTCCGCCGTGCTGCCCGCTTTGACGAATTCCGTTAATAATGTGCTTGTGCAACGCTGTTGATATTAAAAATCGATTATACGCCATATACAAGTGAATATCGATAAGTTTCAGTAGCTCGCTTTTACAAGATATGCAATGCAAGCAAGATGAGCAATGTTATTCATTGCTTAAGAAATATTTGTATTATGTCCATCTACTAGATTAATATAGACAGAGAAGAAACATAAATTGTTTAATATAATCAATAAATAAATTCCAATCTTCAATCTAACTAAATAATTTCATTTACAACTTACATTAGGTACATATTCGATACAAGAAATATCGGTACTGGAGAGTACAACACGAAGACGTCGTTTCATATTATTAAACACCTCAGGATTATTCAAGTCCACAATACCTTCAGATCTGAAACAAATAAAATAATTTACAAATTCAACAAACATTATGTTAATATATATACATATTTATATAATAAATCAAAATGTTATGATTGTAAAAATTAAGGAAGTATCTACAATTCTACACATAAAGCAATCAAAATACAAATCCTAAAACTTGACCATCAGTAACCCTGTAATCTTATAATATTTGTTAATAATTATGAATGTTTAACTGACTGGAAGTGTATCCTATTCCTTGTACTTAGTTGGATCTAGTTGTCGTATCTCATTTCGATGTACACTCACCTATCTAATTCATTAACATCAGGCAGCTCGTTGGACCGCGACGGTCGTCGTGGGTTACATTCCGCGGCCCGCCTATATTTAGCTAGTATTTCCTCTGAACTTTCCCCCTCTCGTAGGTCACGACTCATTTCTTCGGCGACCACTTCTTCTTCTGATACTTTTATGTCTGAAATTATGTTGTTATTGTATTTTTACGACATAATCAAAAGTTTTATATATTACCCTCGAAGTAATTATAATAAAAGAAGGTATTACCACCGTGATGATGAGAGCGCCCTTTGTGACGAAACATCTTGATCTTATGCAATAAGTTGCCGCCGGAACGTTTTACATTATTTTTTAATTCATCCAAGTTCCCTACTAAACCATCTTCACCGACTATGCGTCGCCTATTAAAGAGAAAAAAAATAATTAAATGAAATAACAGACATAGTTTATAGTTCTATGTTTTATTTAGTTATATTTCAAAAATAAAGCTAAAGAGTTTTTTTGGCCGAACGCGCCAATTTCAGCAACTACTACTTGGAATTCAAAAATGACCAGTCCAGTTAATCGTTTTGACGTTACCTCTCTTTGTATCTGTTATCAGAGCTACCACTCGCACTTAAAAGCATACATTATATAAAAAAATAAAAGATATTAATTCAAAGTCATTCAAAGTCTATATATAATCAATAAATGTAAATAAAAATGTACATATGTAATGTAATAATTAATGAAAGTATTGATTTGTTTTATCGCCAAGGCAAGGCAATTTTTACCAACCTTTGAGATTTCTCCGCTGTAGAATCAAAACTGATACTTTTCGGTATAGCGCCAGTCGAAGGCTTCACGGGCGGAGGGCTCACTCTCCTCTCCGTCACATTCTCCGAATTGACATCTTGACTCGAGCTCTTATCCGATACTGATGTCTCAACACTATTCACTGACAATGTACTAAGCGATATATTACTCGCTTCACGTTTTTTCTCGATTCTCGACGAACTTATATTCACTATACTCGTTCGAATTTCGTTTTTGACTAATCTAGACGTTATGTTGACGAGATTCGATGTAGATATTGTTGCGGAACTCATTCGAGTCATTAAATCGGATATCGCGGATCTCGGCTCGGTCTCCGCTCTCTCTGTATCGATTCCGGAATCGAATCGTCTGTCATATTGAGACACTGATAGCGCGTTGAATGAACTTTCGCTGGAGTTTAGTGATCTATATCAAATAAAAGTAAATAATTGAATAAAATAAAATTAATAAATAAAACAGCTTCACGCTGTTTCCCGCACACAACAGCGTAGGCAGCGAGAACCTAGTGTTTAAATACTTCGTTCCTCACTTTCTGTCGAATTTAGAGGCATTGCGGAATAATTGAAATTGCAAATAATTGAAGTTACTAACTAATACTAATAAAGAAAATAACTTATCTATTTTACTTAAACATTAAGCCAACGGCTTCACTTGATAATTTAGACTATGCTATTCTGCCACAATAAATAAGTTTGTATAAAACACCACCTATCCTACATAATCAAAGGGACAAAAATAATGTTAAACTCAAAACTGAGGGTACTTTTGGGTAAAATAAATTTTATATTTTACCTAAAATTGAGGGTCACTTTCAACATATTCTATTGCTGTTGAACACAAATAGCCAATTTACTTTAATCACTTTAATTCCAAAGATACAAATAATAACCCCTACCTGTCCATCAAATCATTATCATCGTAGCTCTTTGACGAGGAGGGCATGTGGTATTTAGTGGGGAAGCTGTCGTCCACCCACTGGCTGGTGGCGTCGGAGCCCCCCACGTCGCCCCCCGCCGCGCCCTCCACTGTGGACTCTGATGCACTTGTACTATGGGAAAAGCAATTTATTTTATTTTAGTGTTATTCATACAAACAAAAAAAATAACATAGTATTAAAATTTTGTGTATTTTCAATATTGTCTTCTTCTTTGCATTAATCCCAGCTTTTCCCAAGGTTTGGGCTGAGGCAAGGAGTAGGCAGGGTTTTATTTTTAATACTGTATATATAATTCCACCTATTTTAAGGGAGTTCAAAAATAATATTTTATTTGAACTTCACACTGTATTCTGCATATAGAACGGTAGACAGAGAAAACCTAGATCAAAACATTTTGTTTTGATCTAGGATTCTACATTGGACCGGGAAATTGATAATTATTTATTTCTAAACTGGAGATCAAACTCACAAGCCCACAATCATCGCATTTAAAGTCAGACGCTAACCACGCTGGCCTCATAACATAACATACAAGTAATATTATTTATAAAACCGTACCTATTAGGCGGAGCATAATCAAAGACATCATTGTTTAGTGTCGCAGCCGCTACAGCGGGGCTTTCCGGAGCTGACGCGTAACATGTCATTACCTATGGAACAAACGCATTATATTTTTAATCGATTTTAAAATTGGAAGAGTTTCTGTTTTGATATTAATATTTTGTCATATTTCATGTCCAAATCTAGCATAAAATGGACATAAAGAGCTAATTTTAATTTAAAATATTCTTTTTGCAAGCGATTTTGGTTTTCTATTATTCATCATATAACAATAGAGTTATTAAGGTCAGAAAAGGTTATTTAATTTGTCAAGGTTTTTCAAATATAAAATATTATAAAAAAATATTTTCAAAAATATTAAGTCTTCAGCATATAAGAGGGTCGGCAAACACAACCAAATGTGAAATGTTACGACAAATAACTCCATTTTGTACTATCAAAACATGAAAATATAAAAATTAAGCCCAACATGATCATTGATCGCTTCCCGAGTCGATATCGAACCTATAACCACAGCATTACATTACTAACAATAATAGTAAAACTAACCGGATATCCGTTAACAAGTATACTTTTTCTATTTTCTATAGCATAGGCGTGCGCACTGTGCGCCGGCAAGTCCAGTTCGCCGCCGCGGCACAACGCTGCCGTCGCACTTAGATAGCCACTGCTTCTAAATTAAGGAATAATAAATCGCAATAAAAACATTAAACAGTTTTATATTTTCCTCGACGATTTTCTTGGCTTCACGCAGGGTACACACAGGGAACCTAGTCAGCTTCACACTGTATCCCGCAAACAGCAGGTTAGGTACAGGGAATCTAGTGTCAAGATACTCCGTTCCTCACTTTCCGCCAAAGGTGTGTGTCTAGTGTGAAGGTAATACAATTTTCCCATACCGCCCAAATTTCAGAGGAGGAACTCTACACCGTATTGGTTATTGTTTAGATAATTATATTCTTGTAAGAATCAAATAAAAAACTACCTAGTGAAACGCTATTCTTCTGCGCCTTTTTGCAATCTATGCCATAAATTGTATTTAAGGTTAACTTGATTGATTCTTACCTACTGGGAAGGTTAGACCGCGCTGTGTGCCGTGGGCTGCCCATATCAGGTCTCTTTGCGTTTCCATTCTAAAACAAAAGTTTACATTAATCAATATAATCAAAATAATAATTACTAATATTAAGATATTTTTATTCACTTTCATTTCTTATACAGGGTGGAATTGTCAGCACCACTTTAAATGAAACCACAGTTTTAACTACTCTATAAAAGCCTAATATAATTCGGAAAAAAAAATAATTCCCAAAAATTAAAAAGTTATTTTTTCAAACAAAATAAATAATAAAATTATCGTTTTAAAATAAAACGCCATTTGTAAAGTATAACATAGGCACGCACACACTTACCTGTCAAATCGGAAACGCCGCACACGTATGTGTGCGTCACACGAAATACAGGTATGGATAAAAATCGTGAAATGAAAAAAAATTCCTACGTCCAAACTGTTGAGGTAACTTGATTAATTTCTTAGGTGTGGGTTTGAAATATATTACCCTATATGCAGTTTCAATAAAAGAAGCGCTGCCTCTTCCACCCTGTATACAATTATACTAAACTAAACATATTTTGAAACTACGTGTAAGTTATAATAGAAAAGAAAATAATAAAAAAACACATTTTTACTTAATAAATTTATCCATTTAACCATCCATTTATCATAAATATTTTATTATGTACTAGCGACCCCCTTGCGGCTTCGCCCGCTTTTACTACTGGATTATCCATATAATATATGTTTGCAAAGCACTTAAGATAATGTGATAATAATTAAACTCTAATGCAACCCGCATTTTTTGATATTGATTTTCCAATTGTTTTACTCGGCAAGGATTTTTTAGTAGGTACCGTAATTTTAAATCTGTGCTACTAATCTTTTTAAGTACTTATTAAAATATATTTAAATGACTATTTTTAGATAGTTAAATGACTATTTTTAAACGGAAGAAATTATAAACAAAAGCCTTCCTACTAATAACTACTACAAAAAATATGAAACCAAATATATCGCGCTGAAATAATACATTCAACTCCAATTATCCAATACGTGCAAACGCATCTAAATCTTCGTTGCTATGCCTCTATAGCGGACGGGTTTTTTTTTTCGAGCTTGTGGTTAATGCTGAAGAGGGTATTCTGTCCCTGATGAAAAGCAAGCACTACGTGGCTGCCTGTGAGGAAAATTAAATATAATGCATTGGCCGGGAATCGAACCCGGGCCGCCCGCGTGGCAGGCGAGCATTCTACCACTGAACCACCGATGACTGCTCATGACGCGCTTGTATAAGCAAAACGTCGCGGGGCGCGTTTCGCTGCAAGGATGTTTTGATATTGTAACAACTTCTAAAGTACTTATTAAAATGAAAAACAGTAAAAGACAGTTTTGATCTACATTAAATGGCCAACGTAACTAATATACTTATTTATATGCTGAGAGTAAAAGATTAGTGAAACTTGAGTAACATACAGCTGATGTGTCAACGGCGGGATGTGTCAACAATTAAATGCGTTTTTCTCTAAAACTATTCGCAATTTCGAAATAGTGTAAAAAGCAAATTTTATCTTCGTTTAACGTAGAAAATTAATAAAGTATTTTAAAGGATAAGGATTAATACCATTATGGAAAAATATCCCTCACAATAAAAAATATATTGAAATTACTATTTTTAGACAGAAATATGATCACTACACGTTATCCTTAAAAGATAAAAATATGCTGTCGCGGACTTTTTTGTAGATCTTTTTAAGAGGAATAATACTCCAGTACATTATTTACATGTAGTACTTACCATTAAAGCAGCGCATGCGCGAAAGTGTGTCAACGGGCAGGACTTTATACACATTTATCGTATTTATGTTAATTTACATAAGAATGTACAAATAATAAACTATATATAAACCTTCCCTGAGAAATACTCGACCTAATGGTGAAAACCGCATAAAAATCCGTTGGGTGGTTTAGAAGAAGAAGAGTTAGAAAGTTCAGACAGACACGAAAAGCGACTTTGTTTTATAAGATATAGGATAGGATAGGATGTTAATGTATGTTAATACATAATCACTACCTAAAATCCAACTTAAACCCCGTATTAAACCAAAAAAAATCTAATTTATAACATATAAATATTTAAATCTAAAATGAAATCTAATACAAACACTTACAGACAAAGTATGCGGCATTAAAGGTAGAGCGAGAGCGGGCTCGTTGTGGGAGGCGCGCCGCGGCCATGACGTGTCCGAGCGCGCGGCCACCGACACACAGTCGTCTGTGTCCACCTGAAAGGTACATGCTTTTTTTTATTATATAATCAACATACGTTGTATTTTTACGATTCCGTATTTCGAAAGGAAAGGAACCCTTATATGATCAATTTTTGTCCGTCCATCTGTCAAGAGTCCTTTTTTCAAGAACGAATCTCAAATCTACTGTCCCTTGTGCTGTGGAAAAATCAAACTCTTCAAAAGATACAACCGTTTATGTCGCAAATTTCCCGCAAATTTTCCACACTCGCAAGGGAATCAAAACCTACAGGGTCCTTCTCGTGAACTCTTTACTTCCCGTGAATTTTGAAATTTGGTAAGAAGCAACGTCTTATAGCACAGATAAGAGAAAAAATGCGAAAAGTGAAAATTATAGGTATTTCATAGAAAAAAATCATGCATATACCCGTAAATTTAAGTTTGTCAATTTTTATAAGTTGTACTTCCCGTTTATCTACAATTCTGAAATTGGCACGGAAACCTCGACAGGCGGGTCCAACAGCACTTATATATATTTTTTACTTACCCTATTGTATAATAAACTCCTTCTACTTAAATTATCAATTTACAAAACCAACCTCAGTGTTCCGATCGCTATCCGAAGCGAGCACGTCCATGCTCCAGGCGGACTCGCTAGCCGTCTCGGACGCGTCTGGTGCTATCACGTGGTTTGCATTTGAACCTGTTTGTATAATAAATACACCATTTTAAACATCAGTATTCTTTATTCATATTTTTGTATTAAACTGATATTTCAAAAACAGTACTATTATGCATACCTACCGTTAAAAAGTGGCGGCGAAAAAGAGATGTAAATAAATTTCATTTTACAATGGTTATGAATTATTGTATTTTCGTAAAAAAAATCATACATTGAATTTTCTTTAAAAAAAAATCTCATTTAGATATTTAAAAAAAAGCAGGTTATAAATTCTCCATTTTCTCGACTCGAATTAATGTAAATCTGAACCCATAAATAAATATACATGCAACATAAAAAAATAGACATTACAAAATTAACTTTCCGTTACTCCGTATACCCAATTAAATAACGTCAATCACCTTGTGCGGCAACTTGCGTGTGATCACAGGAATCGCCGATGGTCTCCGAATCAGAAGCTAAGACATCTGTACTCCACGTGTCCGACATTATGCTTACTGTTTCATCGCCTTCTAGAAGTTTCTATAAAACAAGTTTAATGTATAAGACATAGTAATCCTTTATAAACTCAGTTCAGTTTTTTTTAGCTACACAATATCCCGCACTTAAGACGGTAGGCAGAGAGAACCCAGGTACCTGGTGTTAAGAAAGTCCATACTCATTAAGACACTCCCGTTCCCCATTTTTCGCCAAATTCTGGGAATCTAGAAACTGGGAATCGCACAACTAGTCAAGTTCAATATTATTATCATTAAATTGTCAATTGATGTATTTTTAGGTCTTCATAGAAGTCCTGCCTAGAGCCAAGTAAAAGACCAGAATTTCTCTCCATCACGGCATTATCATTTTCAATAATTAAATTTTGTTTAAATTTTAACAATAATTTTTCAAAGTAATTCATTCAAAATAAATGTTACCTTGATTTCGAATTTACAAAATTTGTCTTCAATATCGTTTCGAGTTTGTTTCAGTAGTTTTGCTTGTGCCGCACTCGACGCTTGGCTCACAGGAGTGTTTTGTTGGATACTAATAAAAAAAGTATCATGTTTATATAGTTTAAAAAAATTGCAATGGCTTCAATTCAGATAAATATTTATAATATGAATATTATCTTAGTCTAAATATGTTATAAATTGTAATTATGTAATGTGTAATGAATAAATTTATGTACCGCCTCGGAGGGACATCACCCGCTGCATCACCATCTGTTACTTGCGACGAGGGCGTTTCTCGTCCAGATATATTGGGACTTCCGCGACCACTGACATTTGCTGATACCTGGTGAAATAATAAAAATTGAAATATTAAAAAAATATATATTTAAAAATTAACAACTAAGCCACAATCACAGTAGTTCACGCTGTTTGTGATTTGTAAAAATGTATGTGAGGGTTCGATGCGCACTCGGGTGAATGATATATTCTATATTTTCATTTCTTCTCTCTGGTAACGAGGCAAGCCACAGAGTTCAGTTCCGCCACTCAACACGCAACACCTCGAGAAACAGTCGGAAAGTGGAGAACGGAAAAGTTATAATGGAGAACGTAGTGTCTTAGCACTAGGTTCCTTGATTTCATCTGCCTACCCTGCTATGTGTGAAATACAGCATGAAGCAAAATATATAATAGATTACCATATCTGATAGATTATCATTCTGATCTTCTGTTTCCAGTTCTAAGCTAGACGTTACACTATGGTTGGACGCGGCCTCCGAGACAGCTTCCAGGTTGTCCGAAGTATTACCCAGTGATACTTCATCGTGGGATACGGAAAATCTTATGGGCGAAAATATTTAATTAGTTGTAAAGAATATTAAGTTAATTGATATTATACATTCAAAAATCATTGTACTAAAGGGAGATTTTTGAAAATTCAACTTGAAAACTCTTTGTGGGAATTAAAAATAGGAAAGTATTACAAGTTTTTCTTTAAATTGAATATAATAAGGGTTCTGTAACAAGAAGCTTGCAATAAAGTTTAGTTTACAGCTTCTTATTCTATTAAATTAAACTAAATAATAAAATAGTAAGTATAAAATATTTTTTAACCATATACCTGGTCCGTTTTTGTACGGGAGGTGCGGCACCAGGCGGCGCTAAAGCTCCCCCTTCCTCAGATTCTCCTTCTACACCGCCGTAATAACTTTCTAGAACTTTTGTTTCAGGTACTAAGCCTGGGATGTTAAAACAACACTACTATAGATATTATGAAGAATATCACTAATTTATTTGTTAAGTAAATGGTTATAACTGAAATATTTCCGCCCCCACAAGGAAAGACGTGTTTATGCCTTGAGAATTCAGCAGAATGTGAGCAACGGCAATGTCTTTTTGGGAATGGAGTGTCTTAAGGCTAGGCTCCCAGGTTTCCTCTGCCTACCTTGCTATGTGATGGAGGATACAGCTAAAAAAATAATATTATCTATCTCTTTGTTTAAAACCAAATTTACAATTTTGTGTAAAGGGCACGCCTAAAAAATAAGGAAAAAAAACAATCTCATAATTTCTTACCAACATAATCCTGTTCATCCACGTTATACAACTTAATAACTAACACTTCCGGTTCTTCCCTGTCCTTGTCAGACAATCGATCGTCGGAAGTAGTTGCTCGTGGGAGGCGAGGTTTGGCCACTTTACTCAGAATACTCCTTTTCAAGTGGCCATTTTCTGATAGTGTGTCTTTTGAATCGGCGGTTGATGGCCTAAAAAAATATTTACATTGTTATATATATATGATTACTTTTAGTAAGCCAATAACTCTGTAGTTATAATAGTAAAGTTTTTTTGAGTTTCTTTTTATTATTGAAAATAACATCATGTTGGTTGTCGAAAGTTGGAATATACAAATAATTTACTTTGGGTTCCAGTTCGGAACTTTCATATACCTAAAATATCAAAAAAGAAAATCAAAGACATATTAACAACTAATACTAATTCTAATTTCTAACCTAACATTAGTAAAATCCGGCATTTTCCTCAACAAGTCGTGTAACCGTGCGCGGTAGTTGGGCTCGCCGGTGGCGACCAACGCCGCTAGCCGCGTGCTGCCCCCCTCGCTGTCTATTGGTCCACTTGATTCACTAAAATGTATTTTTTATATCTCTATTTATTTTGCGCATTGGAGTGTCACGCGTTGTTATTTAGGTACAATAATTTATTTTTTTTATGAAAAGAATAATTGTTATAGATTACTAGGAAATAGTACAAATTACTCATAAAATCACAAGTTATTTACGAAATACATAAATTTTGTATGTATAAAAAAAATATAAATATACCAAGTTGTAATACAATCTAGAATTTAAGTTATATATTTCTTAATTAAGTAACTATTAAGTTTTTTTTAAAATAATACTCTGTAAAATAAAAAAGATTAGACTATATTTTTAAAATTAATTATAATATATAATCAGTTTTTGTACTATTTTCACTCACGTAAAAGTAGACTCATCTGAATTTTGACCAGAACTGTTGCCATTTTCCTCGCTGCCATTTTGAGTGTTATTGTTTAGTTTCGATGAGATTCTTTTTAGGAATGTAATCTGAAAAATATGCAACAAATATATAATATGCCATAATTGTTATAATTATTTTTTCAGCTTATATTTTTTTTGTGAATAGAGATATTTAATCTATCTAGAGATATTTAATCTCTATAAAAAAATTGCATCGTTCGCAGAGAAAAAAGACTACAAAAGTTTCTCATGAAGAAGGCCAACCCGGACAATTCTTCCATATTAACTAACTTTGAATTCGATAGTTCAACATCCAATCTCCTGTTCCGCAATAGACTACGGACTATACTAACTGACACTACTAACAATATCTGTCATCCTAACTCACAAACAAATGAGCATCGCCCGCAGTAAACAGCGCGACAGTGGAGGCGGGCGGCGCGTCAGTGCGAAGGGACGCGTCGGCGGGAGGCGCGGGGGGCGGCCCGCTGGCGTCGCCCGCCACGCCCTCCACCAGCGACCACACCGACGCGCGGTCGAAACGGGTGTACAGGTCGCGAAGCTTCGGATCCACCTGAGGAATGGTGTTTGTCATCATTTTAGAAGATGGCTAATGGAAGTAGATTATATTTCACAAAATAAAATTAACGTCAAATATCAATCCTACCTCCTGATATCTGGCCAGACATAGCATCTGTATAATCTGCGCAACTTGTATAAGATTAAAACGGGCTATGTAAGACACGGGCACTTCCAAGATGCCGTGCGCTTCGGGGTTCACTATGGCGGGACATATGAAGTTGTTTAGAACTAGCTCCGTGCATATCATGTGGAGCTCGCGGTCTGTTATTCTGTGGAGAAATTAATTAAATATTACGCGCATGGCAGGGTAGGCAGAGGGGACTTGGGAACCTAGACCAAAACGAAGAAATTAAAATATTCCTCGTTTCCGATTATATTGTTGTTACGGTTCAGTTTTATCACATATACAAAAGTCATGATGCAATGTCCCCAAATAAATAGAAAGTAGAGAATGGTGTGACTTTAACTAGTGGGTACATTTTTTTTTATAACTAGCAATTGCTTTTGTCGGTTTTAGTTTATAATTAAGGTTTGAGCAGAAGACAGTTTTCTAGACAGGTAGAAAACGTACATTAAAAATGTGTTATAATTAAATTATTTAAAAATTATATTAAGATAAAACTTTCAACAAATTATTAAGTGTTTCCCTTCGCCAAATAATCACTTTCCAAAAAGATAAGAGAACAAAAATCAGAATACCTGGAATGTTGTTTCAACAGATGCACAATCTGCTGTACAATCCACGCTATAATAGCTGGGAAGTTAGGCCAGTGCTCCTTGAGGGAGTATATGAATTTGCTGGTTAGGTTGTACAGGGACTGTACCGTCCATTTGCGATATCTTGCCACTTTTGTATTGTATTCTGTACTGTTTACTTGACCGAATTTCTTGAGACGATCTGTTGATGAAAATCTGAAACGAAACGAAAATGAAAAAATATACTATAATTATGTAAAACGCAGTCGAGAAATAACTAATGAACGCGATGGTTGTAGGTTTGTTGTCCACTTAAAAAAATGACATAAATTTAATTTGATTCATTTATAGCAAACGCAAGCTAAAAATGTAAATTGTTATTTAATACGTTTTAAATAACCGTGTATTAAATAACCATGTAAGTAATTACAAAATGTGCTTCTAATTTCCAGTAAAGGGGTGAAAAGGAAAGGAAGCCAAAAAACTTATTATACATTTTAACAAACGAAAGTTTTCAATTACGGGTAGGTACCAACAAATTAATGGTTTACTAAAGTAAATGTTATATTGTTTCTTTCTAGGATATGTCCTAGAAAGAAAGTCACCAAATTTAAAATTTCTATACAAAATTATCATTAGTATCAAATTAAAATATTATATTCTAAGCCCAATAACACTTTATAGAAAAAATATAATTTGTCGACAGCATTCTCACATCTTTTTTAGTACTTTTTTATTCTTATAGTGCGGTATCACTTGTCTTCCTGTGAGTGGTACATCGGTGCGCATAGAAATCAAATCCACAACCTCCGAAAGGGTGTTAACAACTAGGACAAAAGGACGGTACAGTCCCTTAATAAATATCAATATGAAAATTTACCTCTCCATGGCTTTATCGGGATCTATGTCCAGAAAGAACTCATCTTCGTTCAGTACCGACATGACGGGTGCTTGTAGGGCAGCTACAAGAAACTGGCGGGCGGGAGAGTGGCCGTCTCGAAATACTGTATATAGAGACGATAAGGCGCATTTGCTGGTGCGGAGAAGTCTATGGAAGATAAAAGCGAAAGTTATACTTAATATAAAAATATTAAGGCCAGTCGTGGCGCAGTGGCACAAGCGTGTGACTGTAAGCACGACAGGTTGTTAGTTGCATTCCTATCGAGCAGAAGAAATATTTATTATATTTTCATTTGCTTACGTGTCAGGGCAAAAGCATCGCATGTGGGGAAAACATATTTAGAATGCAATGCTCTATATTAAGTCTATAATAATATTGTTTTTTTTTTTTCATATTAATTATCTTCTAATAAACAAGTATATAAGCGTTATATAATTATTCTATAATTCTTATTTCTGTTGGTTACTTTGCAAGATATGTTATCAAATCGAACGTGTCTTAACTGTAATTTAAATGTAAACATACATCGTGTACGTTCATCAAGGTATAACAAAAAACGACTATAAAATAACATTATTAATGCCAACATCTGATCATAATTTACTCTCGGAGAGAAAGTAATAGCTTTCGATTTATAAATCATTTAATGTTTGTATATAAATAAATGCGGAAATAATTTAATTTTATAAGATCTGTGACATACGGGAAAGTGATATAAATTTTCTTTTAAAATACCCGAATTACTACTTCCGTTTCTTACCTTTGGTCTATAATTCATTTACATTTGACGAATCGAGGCAAAGCGTGGTGTTAAATTTCGCATCTCAACACGCAATGCTGGAGGCATTCGGCGCAAATTGGGGAACGGAAATGTTCAACCGGAACCCATAATCAAAACCTAACCAAGCTTTCAGAAAACAATCCTTGTGTATCCTATTCCAATTAAAAAAAAATCATCGAAATCGGTTTGCGGGATATTGTGTTATTCGTCCATATTAAAACTTATTTGATTTTCTCATGGATACCATTGTCAGAAATGGACCAGATTAAAAAGGGGAGTGCAGTCGAATTGATAACCTCCTATTCTTACAGAAGTCGGTTAAAAAGTGCCATTTAATATCAATAATGTTTCCGCTGACTTTTCATGCTGATCAAATGCTGATTTTGTTCGACAAATTTGCTAGAAATTAATATTTTATTGATTGGCTGAAACTTTACTTTTCAGTATGGGCATAGAATTTATTATTACAAAAGAAAGCGGAAGTAATACAGATTAGAATATTAATTACTATGTAGTCTAAACGGGCGAGGCCGCGAGCGGTTCGCTAGTGTAAAATAAAATTAAATAACACAAGTGTATCTTTTTAAAAGGCACATAATAGTATAACCATAACAAATTACATCATAATGGCGCATAAGGAATTCCACCTGTTCATAAATCTTAAAAGATCTGACGTAAACCGTTAATCTTCTTAAAGATCATTAAGTTTTTATTAAAGCATGTCCTTGACTTCTTTAGAGTTGAAAGTAAAATGAATTACTACCTTGAGTTATAAGTTTTAAGAACCATTTTTTTATAAATACTGATATTTTTAATAGCTCGATATGTTTTTACGAAAACATCAATCATGATCTTTATATTTGTGCATATACTGCATTTAAAATAGTGAGTTAATATCGCCCTTTGTATATTTACAATGTTTCGTTATAATCTTAAATACTAAAAAAAAGTTTTGATTTACGCTTTTTAAGTTCTTCGCTTACACCCAAATCCAAGCTTCACACTGAATCCCACACAAAGCAGGATAAAGCAGAGGGAACCTGTGAATTTAACGTTAAGACATTTCGTTCTTCTTATGATATTTCCGTTCCCCATTTCCCGCTGAATTCTGGAGGCATTGGGTGTTGGGTGGCGGAACTCAACGCCACGCTCTGCCTCGCCGGCAATCTACTAAATATTTCATTTATTCGAGTGGAAATCGAACCTACAACCTTTCGCGTTTACAATCAAACACCTGTGCCACTGCGCCACGACTCAATTAACACGATAATGACACGATAAAGACGAATGCATCATTGCATGATGAACGTGAGTCTGGGAACTGATATTATTTGTGGGGATATTATATTAAATTGGTAGCATTTGTCTGTTTAGTATAACCACATATAATATAATAATTCATAATATATACAATGTTGATTAACACTGTATATATATATATGTGTACATACTTAAAATAACGTAATATTTAAGAACATAAGATTTTTATAAGTCTGCGTGAAAATATGAGAGTAAGACGGAACTACAAAAAGACACTGCATTAGCAATTATTTACAAGATAACTGGTTTTTTTAAATACAGTACTAGTATAACTTTGCATACAATGGCGTTAAAAAAGGGGCGTATTTCGCAATAATGCCACCTGGACCAAACAAGGTGCCTAGCAACATTTTAAATTTCTCATATACATAAATATATGACACATACATAAATAATATGCTTCCTTGTCGCTATTTTGTGTACAGTAAGGTCGACGAGTCGTGGCTTTTTTTTGCTTTTGATGATTTTCTTCCTGAGTGAACAATGCAAGTTTAGAAAACGTAACTTCTGGGCGGCCAGGACTCGTCGACCGTACTGTACGTAAGAGGAAATGATAAAAATACAGGATGCCTCTATCTTTTCTATATCTTGATGCCATCGTAGCGCAGTCGGAAAATGTCTGACTGCAAGCACGACGGATATGGGTTTGATTTCCACTCAGAGGAATTTTCAATTCAATAAGCTGTTGAGTTCCACTATTCATCATACTATCATAACACTAGGTTTCTATTGGCCATTTTTTTTTACTTATTCAAAAAAACTAGATTTAAATAATCTGTGTAAATTAAAGTACTTCTCACATACATATAAAACAGGCAGAAAAAGGTCAAGTTGACAATTCAATTGCAAGCAGGCAAAAGATTGCATTTTGGCAACCATCCAGAGTGAAACCATTAAATAAAAGATACGAGTAAATAAAGCTATATTAATACTGTTTTAACATAAAAGTTATGTTCTCTGTAAAATGTTTATTGCATGTTTAGCTTTGTTTTATTATATAATTGCTAATACCATATGTATAGTATTAATGTAACATTGAGTCCATTGCAAGATGTATAATAATATTTTTTTATGTATTCATACAAATGTATTAATTTATATTTCATTCCATTTCTAATTTTATTAATATTAATAAGCATTAAAATTTTATTAAAATTTGTTTAATTGTATTTGTATAGTAATTGTATTTTTTTAAAATATCCCATGTCCAAGTCTGACTAAATAAAATTTGGGGATAATTTTTTTCATCTCCTGGAGATAGAAGATGGAATCCCCCCCATTAAATATAAAAAAAAATTGAGTGGCTAAACTTATTTATTCTCATTCTACCCAACAAAAATGGAGTCTATTAAGATTATCAAAGAAAAGATATAATTATAAAGCCTGTCATAAATACTTACTTTCTAGGATCACTAGAAGCTGACATTTGATATTTGATCAATGTTCTAATAACTGCCAACAATCTGGTTCTATCTGATGTCGAACGGCAACTCCCATATAGTCCAGATATTATACATGATGGTAAGCTTGGAGGCATGTGGTCCTCCCCAAGCATAAGGGCCAATGCCATAAGGTGAGGAGTGTCTCGGAGCCATCCTAGAAGCTCACCTAATGCTTGCACTTCCTAGTAAATAAAATTTCATTATTAAAGCAAATAAATTAAAATAACAGTTGGAAATATAATATGAATTATATTAATCTTCAGATTTATGGTTTTGCTCCATAACAGGATAAGTTAAAGGAACACATAGAAAGGCACTTCCTTCCACTGTGTTGAGAAAATAAAAATTATTTAAATATATGACTAATTGACTATTTATTCCAGGAAGAGTTGAGCCCATAACAATCAGATTTGCTGATGTCAGAAGTTGTGAAAATAAAATTTAAGCTAAGTGGATAATTGAAACAAAGTTATACAAAAGTGGGTGGATGTTTAAGTCAAAATATAGTAAGATGTATATTAATATAATAGTTTTCATAAATATTGAAAAACTGGGTATTTTTGTTAATAACTCAGTTTATTAATTTAGTAGAAAATGTATATAACTAATATGTACATTTATTTTGTATAGCATATTTTACTTTAAATTATTTAGATATGTCAAATATTCATACATCATAAGGTAATAAATTATGTTTAGTAATGAAATGTGTGAATAATAAGTATTTACAATACTATCTAAATACCTTATATTTAAAAACTTTATGTGCATCTATAAAAGTAGTTCCTTCTAATAAGCTTGCTCGCTGGCAAGCTGCAACAGATTCTGCTTCACATCTTGATGTAATTAAATTTGTTAGATTCTGTCGCTGCTGAGAACATATCCAAGCAGCCTGAAGTAACTCTAATACTGTCTTCTCAACTTCTTCGTTTAGATTTTGCAACAGCTGCCTTTCAGAATTAATGAAAATCTTTTCCCTTCTAAGTTGGTGTGCCAATTCTGCGATATTCATACAGCCTTCTGATGTTGGCTGCATCATTTTGAAATTGTTCGAAACACTTATAAATTAAACATTTTTTCAACACAAAAATTATTATCTTATTCCAATACCGGACATATATATTATCACAACTTAATTGCTTACAAATGGAATAGACATTTTTGATACTATTTAGATCGCACACATGTACAGTAGTAGTAATATTTTTATCAGTATTTAAATGCTACACGATTTCCTCTGAAGCACTGAAGGCAGATTTACACAAAATTGAATATTTAGCAAAACGCAAAACGAGAAATGAATTAAGAATTAAGTTGAATGAAAGGTATTTTCGTTCATAAATATGAACAATTGTAAAATGTCAAAATACAGAGTAAAAATATTTTTTAAAGTTTTTTTATGGATATTATTGTTTTATTTTAAGCTGGTATACCTATAAATAAATATTTTAAAATTCCCTAGGTTAAATTATACATAAAATGTCATTATGCATAAAATTCAATGAAGGTGAAAGTTAAATAAACTTAATAATTTTATTAGAAAAATTATACCGTATTCTCTGTGTAAATGAATGAACATTTGAACGAACGATCTATTAAAGAAAAAAATGAAAGACTGAAAGATTTTTAGAATGAGATTGAATTTGATAGAGTTTGATGGAAAAAAGAAATCTTTGGACTGCAGCTATTTGATTTTAATTTTTGTGTAAATAATAATTATAGATGTTAGGGAATAAGTATTTAAATGTGATAAAAGGACAATTATAGTTACGATAATGTCAAATATTGAAGGAAGACTTAAGGATTTGCAAGAACGTATTCGAAGAGAGGGACTCCACAATCAAGGTGGACTTGGGGCTCCTAGGTCTGGAGGCACTAGGAGACCTAGGCCTCGTAAGTCCTTATTATTTCATATTTATAGATTTGATTTAAATTTCTGCTTCATTTCTATGGCAAGTGCTGCTTAGGTTATAGGCATATACCAAAACAAATATATTTTCTTATAATTTTGTTTCATGGCTATGCATAAG
This sequence comes from Heliconius numata, assembly GCA_016802625.1. NCBI lineage: Eukaryota > Metazoa > Arthropoda > Insecta > Lepidoptera > Nymphalidae > Heliconius > Heliconius numata. The sequence goes on along the minus strand of JAEBDU010013430.1, from coordinate 3,077,938 downwards.
AAGGTTATGCTATCGTTTTTTGATAATATTTTCATAAAATATTGGACAGACATTAAACTCGACTAAATAATTTAATGGAAAAATATTATGAACCTGCATTTCTTACATGAAATATTCATGGTTTGCCTGAAGAACCAAAGTAATATTTTGTAAATAAGACGCATTTTACTTGACTTTGCTAATGTTATTATTGCAGAAAACAAATAAGTTTATATATATTTAGTGCTAGTGCTGCCCCACAAAACCTTGGTTTTTTTAATATAAAATGTCAGATTTTCCTTTAAAATCTCATTACTTAATAAAATTCCATACATATAGTATATATAAATAGTAGTAGTATAGTATTATAAAGCTATATAAGCTTGAGAAAATATGCTATATAAACCAAAGCTTGAGAAATGTGATTTGATATCAATGATATAACTAAAGTAATGACTTTATTTAATTTAGATGTTTTACTTATTACATATTCACTTTCAACAGCTATTTTGGTTGTATATTATTGAAATTTGTATGTTAGGTTACAAATTTCTGTAATTTGCATAATAAATGCATATGTAAATTATTATTAAGAGGAAGTAGAAATTTTATTGACTCAATCCACTTAGATAATGAAATCATGCAGTAACTCTTCCACTTACTATTGACTCAGATATTTAAGACAATACAAGATGTCATCTCCAATCTCATTCTCATTTGTCATTTTGAAAATTTGTTTCAATATAATTTGTCATACATATTTAATCTTAACAATGTGTTATTTATAGTGTGGCTAATAACTATGTTAAAAACCAGTACCTACTGTTTTATAAACAATATTTTTTGTATAATATACTAGAAAAATGTATGTATATATTATAGTCTTATAAAATCAAATAATAAAGTAATTTTACTTTCCTTTCAGCGCCTATGTTCTCACCAAGAGACATACCAGCCTTCCCACCAAGGTCTCCACAGGCTGCTGATACTGAGTATCGAATGAGAGAAGTTTACAAAGTAAGCATGATTTTAAGTATATTACAATTATAGTAAAGCAAACTAATTGCATAAACCTTATATTTTTATATTTTACATTTATTGTATAAATGTCTAATAATATTATTATTAATCATTATTACTTTGAGGTCAGTTGTGGTGCAGGGGCACAAAGTGTGGCTGTAAACATGACTGGTTGTGGATTTGATCTCCACTCAAGGAAATGTAATATTTATTTAACTTTATATTTCCATTTCTTTTCTCTGGTGTCAAGGGAAAGAGCAACGTTAACGCACCATGCAACACACAATGTCTCCATAATTCAGCAGAAAGTGGAAAACAGTGGGTGTCCTAACACTAGGCTCCCTCTGTCTACCCTGCTGTGTGCGGGATACAGTGGGAAGCAGATAAAAATAAATTTAAAATCATTATTACTAGTGGTTTGTTAGTGTTTTTATATATTTTTTTTGTATTTATTTAATATTAATGCTAATGTGGTGCAAGTATATGACAAGATTATTTTGCGATTATGGTTCCTATTGGGGAAGGAACATTATTTTCATTTCATCACTAGTTTAAGTGTATGTAAAATGCAGTGTATAGAGTTCTACATTGCCTACCATGCTATGGCATAAAGCATGAAGCTGAAATAAAATATATAATTTAATATTTATAACATTCAACTAAACTAGGTGAGTGGCAAGTTAAATGTAGAGGGCGTGGAATACAGATCACATATAGATGACCTGCAACAACTGGGCGAGCTTGGAAGTGGGACATGTGGACATGTTGTCAAAATGCTACATAAACCCTCTGCAGCTGTGATAGCTGTTAAGGTATAAAGATATCTTATGATTATTCAGTTTTAATAATGTAATTCCGGATTTGAGTGATTTTCATAGTACAGCAGGCAGGCAGGCTAACTGTATATGCGGATGATTGTGGATTCTATTCTTTCCTAGGAAAGTGAATTATTATCATTTCTTTAGTTTGGTAACAAATAAAGAGCACTGTTAAGTTTCTCCAAAAAATATGGAATGTGTAAGGAATGGTGTTGTCTGCCTAAAACTTCTGCTAAATGCTGGATACAGTAAATTTAGAGATAGGAGTTCAATTTTCACTAGGTTAAAATGCTTATACTATAAACACCTCTCCTCCACTCCTCTTCTGGTTGAATGAAAAAAATAGTTTTAAAAGCCAACCTGCGGAAATTAGAGCACACAGAATTTAATAAATTTTATAAAAAAATATTTACGTGACATAAAGAAAACTGGCTATCATATCGTAGGTTAACACATCCCAACTAAAATATAAAAAAACTAAATCTAACCAATAAATTTCAGCAAATGCGACGTTCTGGCAACTCGGAAGAAACAAAACGTATTCTTATGGACCTCGACGTAGTGGTCAGATCCCACGACTGCCCCTACATCGTGAGGTGTCTCGGCTGCTTCGTCACCGACGCAGATGTATGGATATGTATGGAACTGATGGCGTCCTGTTTTGATAAGCTGTTAAAGAGGCTCGGCGCTCCCATACCTGAGGCTATATTGGGGAAAGTTACTGTGGCGGTGAGATTTTGTTGATTATTATTAAATGTTATATGTTAATGTGGCTATGGGTGTCAACCCGCAATGCCTGAATAATTGGGCAGTAAGTAGGGAACAAAGTGTCTTAACACTCTACCCTGCTGTGTGCGGTTTGATACAGCGTGAAGCTACGTACTGTACTTACATACCTATGTTTTATTAAGTACAATAGAATCAAACTAATTTTAATTGGTGGTTTGTTAAAGATCGTTACATACTTAAAATGGAGCACCATAGTACAAAGCTTATAATGTGTTTGTTTTATGATTATACATTATTTTTCGTCGTTTAAATTACTTAGCTATTGTATAATAATATATATGTGTGTATATTATATTTGTGCCATTCTGAACATGTACTTTTGGGGGTCCAGGTTATTACCTCATAAAAGCTCAATTTACCTATATATTTTTTTTATAGCTGCATGCTGTTTTCCGTACACAGCAGGGTAGGCAGGGTAGTGTTAAAACAGTGTGTTATTCATTTTCCGCCGAATTCTGGAGGTATTGCGTGTAAACGAAACGCTGTGTGACGGAACTTACCGCCGCGCTTTGCCCTAACGCCAGAGCGTAGAAATGAAATTATTAAACATTTCGTTTCCTTACAGTCCCGTGCCCCGGCGCCACGGCTGGCCTCGACTTATAAATGTAATATTAAATGTAATATTTTTCGTACAAACATAGTTAAAAGTACTTGCGTACCCCTTTCAAAGATATTATTACATTTTACCTAGCAGAGTCTAATAAGAGTAATTTTGGAAGCACCAAATGATATATAATGATTTTTTTGTATAAACATATATATATATTTTTATTACAGACGGTAAACGCGCTCTCGTACCTGAAAGACACTCACGGTGTTATACACCGCGACGTCAAACCAAGTAACATTTTATTAGATGAGCGTGGCAATGTTAAATTATGTGACTTTGGGATCAGTGGCCGCCTTGTGGACTCTAAAGCTAAGACGAGAAGTGCAGGTTGTGCTGCTTATATGGCTGTGAGTTAAAAAAAACATTAATACAAATATATATTTTTTGTTCTGTCCGTTTTGTGTTATATTGTTTATCTATTGAGGTTGATGGACTATATTAAGAAATTGAAAAGGTCAAAGAGTTTTTTCCATTTAAAGACAAGGGTGAAGCTGCAAATAAAGCTAATAAAATCCTTCTCCTATTATTATCTTACTAATGTTACAAATATAAAATCTCGTTGATGGATATTTGTTCCACGATCGCGCAAAAACTGCTAGAAATTTAGAATAACTTATGGTCCTAAAATTTATGTAAACATTCTTCTAGCTAATAAGAAAGTATAATATGGCTATTACAATAAATTTAAGCAGACATTTAGATCTCTAGTATATTATATATTAGTATAAATAAAGTAAACTCCCACAGCCGGAGCGCATAGATCCGCCGGACCCCAGCCGGCCCGACTACGACATCCGCGCGGACGTCTGGTCCTTGGGCATCTCGCTTGTGGAGCTGGCGACCGGGGTCTTCCCTTATAGAGACTGTCAGAATGATTTTGAAGTTCTTACTAGGGTGAGCTTGTGTTGTGGATTATTTTGGAGTATCTTTATGTTTTTGTTGATGTTAGATATACGGTTATAGTGGGTACATAGTGTTAGGATACTCGGTTTCCCATGCACTGTCCAATAAGAGAAAACCTGGTGGAATATGTTAACACTTGGTTCTTTTTCCTACCCTGACATTTGCGGTATAAAGCGTGAAGTTAAATACAATCTAGCATACATTATTAAAGTTATAACATAAAACCACTATGATGTCTTCCTGCTTTTGTGGCTTTATATCAGTAGTAAAATGTGTTACTGGTTATAAGACAATAATATTAAAAACAAATCTCTTCCCACTTGACCTCCATAAAAGCAAAAGAAAACCTTATAAAAATATCACCTAAAGTAGTGAGATACAAACCCTCGTATGTTGTCTTAAAATAACAAAGTAATTTATAAGCTTTTCAACATTTTTAAAATGTTCAAGTAGGAAACTTGGTAATGAAATATATTTTTTAGAAAACATATAAATTTGGAATCGTTGACTGTCTTGGACGGTTACTTTGGGTTCAAATTTTAAATTTTTGTAGAAAAAATAATGGATAATATTTTCATTATTAGGTAATAGCTGACGATCCACCGCAACTACCAGACAATAGTGATTTTACTCCTGAATTTAAATCTTTTGTATCACAATGGTAAGCTATTTTACTATATATTTAAAATTACTGTAATATTTAACAACAGACTTGTTTATTAAAACATTTAAGTCAAATACCTACATAATATATTAGAGTATAATATGTATAAAAATGTAGTAAGTATGAAAGTAGTTGTTTTTTTATTTCTTTTTTCAAAAAGAATGAATTTTATTCTTATATCTTATATAACTCTATCAAAATGAATATGAAATATTTAATATCTAATTCAATAAATAAAAGTTTTTTATATCTTTTCCAGCTTAACAAAGAACTACCGACAACGACCCAAATACGTGAAACTTCTAGAACATCCGTTCGTAGTGAAATCGGCTAGGAGTTCCATATCAGTAGGCAATTGGTACGCCACTTTACCCATTTCTGGGACCCAATCCAAGGGTCCAACTGGGTCCACCAGCTTCACCGGGTCCACTGGGTCCACAGCATCCACTGGGTCTACTCATTCAGTGAATTCTAATAATGGCCTGGAAATCCCGGTGACCCCACAACCGGTTAGGAATTTTGTGACCAGTTCTCAGAATTGGACGCCTGAACAAGCGACACCTACGCCTGCGAGGTAATTTTTGTCTACATATTTTCAGTTTCATATCAGTTCTGTATCCCTAATGTAGCAGGATAGACAGGGAGAAAGAAGGCCATAGGCTTAACAATAGAATAGCAAAGACATTGTTTGCCCTTTTCCATTAAATTTTCGAGAAATTGTATGAGAAACAATGTAGGGTATTGTCTTGCTACCAAAGCCAGGTAATGAAAATAATTCATTCACTCTAGTGGTAATCGAACCTAAATTCGTCGACGACAATTCAGAGGTATCATGTGAAGCTGAAAATAAACAGAAAAATATCACTCCAAGTATAGTCTACAACCACTGCATGTACAATTAAATACTTTTTTACTATATTACTTATTGTTTAATGTACAATTTAATATATAAATGCTATATGGTCTCAGAGCATGGTGGGCGAGTACGTCTAGTCCAGGCGGGAGCAGCTCTCAGCCCGCCAGCCTAGAGGCCGATTTGTCCAACCACTCACCTTACCCCAGACGCAGGTACGTTATTTTATATTATACAAGCTTTTATCTGCGACTTTATCTGCGAATTAAATGATTTGATGACATTTACAACATGTCTTGTGAGTGGTCAGAAGACTGCAGATACATTGGAACAATTAACATGATGCAACTGTGTAGGCAGAGAGAGCCTAGTGTTAAAACACTCCGCTTCCCATTTTTCGCTAAAATCTGTGGGCATTGAATGGCGGAACCCAACGCTGCGTTTTGCCTCGACATCAGAGCGAAGAAATCAAAATATTAAATATTTCTTTTGCTCGGCTAGGAATCGAACCCACATCTGTCGCGTTTACAGCTTGTGTCTCTGCGCCATGACTGGTCTCGAAGAAGAAAAACAAAGAAGTTTATAAATAAAAAATATCATCTTTAACAGGACAATAGACGCGTGTGCGTCGCCTCCCCCTGCGCCCGCACGCAGGGTGTCAGCAGATAACCGCTGGCGGGCGTCCCCTGCGGTAATAGTTTAATATAAATAAATTTTTTAGCTTCACGCTGTATCCCGCATATAGCGGGGTAAGCATGAATAATCAAGTGCATCACACGACTTCAAAATTAACACTCATTTTTTATGATATTGCGTGTTGCGCTTTCTCCTCTAGAATGGGGAAACAATTTAAATAATATAGTGCACTCGCTTGCGAATCAAACCCCTAATCATTGTTTTTATAGCCTGACACTGTCTTACTGTTTAATAGATGGTTTTCCTAATTTTAAAATATACGTTTTCTTATTGTTATTATACCTCAATATGCAATGCCTCCAGAATTCGGCAGAAAGTAGGGAACGGAGTGCCTTAACACTAGGTTCCCTCTGCCTATCCTACTGTGTGCGGGATACAACGTGAAATTGATTTATTTTTAGGAACTATATTACTTGTTTTTAATAAAACTGTTCATCAATTTATTTAGTCTTACTTCAAGCTATTGTTTTATTTGTGTACAGAGTTCTGGAAACACGAGTCCTATAGTATTACAAAGGTTCTATCACCAAAGTCAACAGAGGAAGTCTAGAGTGGACCTGCATTCAACGCCTAGGCATAGAAGGTTAGCATTTTGCACAAAAACAAAATCTACTCTATACAAAAGTAGATTTGGTGGCCTGTTTTTTATCTAAGGGTTCATTAATTCGTTTTTTTGTAATGTGTTTTGAATAATTTAGGGTTTATTTATTTAAAGTATAGTCCTACCTCATTTGTACCTAATGACTAATATTGGCTGTATTCCTGTTAATTATATATTTCTTAAATAATTTATTTATTAATTTATATTTCTTTTAGTTTAAGCCGAGAGCACAGTACGGGTCGGTCTCCAGAGCCGCCGCCGCGCACTAGCCGGCATCACCACATGTTAGGCCATGAAGGTATTTTATATTTGTATTTATTATGAGTATTTATTATTATAAGTTAATTTTTAAATTCATTTGAAATAAAGGTATTATATAATTATACTAGCGGACGCGCGCAGCTTCGCTTGCGTATTTAACGGTGAATTCTAATAACCCATGAAACATGTGTTCAATGAAATATTTTTAAGAGTCTAAATTTCAAATTTTATAAAAATCGATGGCGATTTAAAGATTTTTCCATACAAACTTTCAACCCCTTATTTGCACCCTTAGGGAGTGAATTCTAGAAAACCATGAAACATATGTTCAATTAAATATTTTTAAGAGTCTAAATATCAAATTTTATAAAACTCGGTGGCGATTTAAGAATTTTCCCATACAAACTTTCAACCCCTTATTTGCACCCTTAGGGGCAGAATATGAATACAAACTTTGAACCCCTATTTCACCCCTTTAGGGTTAAAATTTTCCTTCTTAGTGGATGTCCAGATTACGAAAGTAAACTTTGTCCAAATTTAACGTTTCTACGCACAGCGGTTACGGCTGTGCGTGCGTCTTACCTCAGTCAGTGAGGACAAGTCCTTTTATATAAATAGATTACATTTTAAACCTAGTAAATGTGTTTTCTCAACTTATGTAAGAATAATGCTTAAGGTATTATATATTTCTAAATTTTATATGTTTTACAGCTAATGGTAGCATGGAACTAGAGCCGCCACCGTTACACGACAGACTGCACCCGCCATCGCCTTTACTACTTAGTAATGACAGGTACGTTTTTTCTACAACTATACAGCATTGTGTTGCAATGGGACAGAACTCCTGGTTCATTTCATCGGGTTCATGACACACACGTCGTTTGCTTCTGTCATTCAATTATGCCTGTTTGTCGGGAGAGCTGGCACACTTCAATGTCACTATCAGAAAACACTTCATATGAAGGTTTGAAAACAAAGAAAGCACAAAAAAACCAATAAAGCAAGAAAAGACAAATACACAATAAACTTTGTATAAATTGGCACATAACAAAAATTTAAATTGTATGACGTTAGTATCATAATTTGTATATTCTTGTCCACAGGCTATCAGAAGGTCGCAGTCAGAGTTTAACACGGGCGGAACTGCGCAACGGGTTCCGCAGCGAGCTCGGCGCCGCCGTGCCGACCACCAAACACCATCACGACGATCAAGGTATGTCCTTATATCATTACTATAGTAGAGTTACTATAAATATCATTTAATTATATGAAAAGTCTTAAATTATAAGTCTTGTAACTTAGCTCAGAAATATTTTTCAAGATTCGTAGGAAGCAATAAATCATTTTAAAATATTATTACTGTAATTGCAACTATGAGATTTTAATCTTTAAGCTTAAAAAATAAGATATTGAATAATGTTAGTAGTAATGTTTTAGAGTTAGTATTATTGTTTTTTTTTTAAATCATAACTAATGAGAAAGTGATATTTCGCAGACTTGTCAATTTACCAAAGTTAGTCAGTAGGTATATTATGTTATATATTGTGTCATAGATGGACATAAAAAGTATCTTTATATATATAAAAAAAAAAAGATTTTTAAGGTGTTTCTTAAATCGAAAATAACATTTCTTCGTCAGTTTTTGCTTTAAAAAAATATAAGAGGTTTTAGCTATATGAAATTCATTGAACAATATGTGGGTACTTTCAAGAAAGACACAAAACATACTAGGTTTTTTTAGATCTTTTTGTCGAATTAGGGCAAAGTAACTGAAATACATAATACATGGATAACGTTCGTAACACACATGAAATTCAGACAAATCGGTGTTGTCAGGTAAAAAAATTTGTACTTTTTAATCAATTAATTAACATATTATGTAAAATGCTAAATAATGTATATGTACCTGGCAACACTAATCGGAGTAGCGTCACACATAACATAATTTATATATTTTAATTTGTTCCATATGTTCTTTTACATGATTGTGTATATGTGTAATGAGGGCAGCCAGCCTATGATAGTCGGACTAATTGGTGTAATGCTGCGCTTGCCACTCTCAGCCTGACCGGGAAGTGATTGTATCATAAATTGTATTATATGTTATATATTCTATGTTATATTGTAACAGATTAAATTAAATGTACACTTGGAAATTATTTATATTGATTGTTCTGTTGTTATCTGTTCCTCTTTGTGTGGTTGGTGGTCGGTTGGTAATTGTTCCTAATTTAAAATTTAATTTTTGATCATTTTGAAATTTAGTTCTGCACTTATCGCATTTATCCCTGAACTAAATGTTTGCTGTAAATTTTAACAAAAAAGTGCAAATTATATTGACATAACAATACAAATATTTTTATTCTTATTTTTTATTCAGTTCACGTATTTATTTGATCACTTATAGTTTTTTCATGGCATTCCATTCTAGTGTACATGATATATAAAGAACGATAATCTACTATTTTACCATACAATCAGTTCCATACTTCAAATCATTCTCATATCACGATACCCGTTCATTGTGTTATGTACAAACGAGATAGGACTAAATACTACGCTTGCTTTGCGGTTCTGCTTACGCCAGACTACATAATGTGATATAATTGATAGTAATTTTAATAAAGATAAAATAAATATATTTTAATTAGAATAGGATTTTTTTATTTTCAATCTGTGGTTAAACAAAATGGCCGTACTCTTTAACATCATGGTCGTATCGAGGCTGGTTCTTAATGTAAGCTGACTAACATACGCTTTGAAATATAATGCTAGTTAGGTTATGTATACATTTGTTTCATATTGTGTTACACAAGGGATGGGTAAAAAAAAATTCATTTAATTCACCTTAAGAAATTCGTTCCCTAATAAATGTCTATATCCAAAACTGTGTATCTTAAATGTATATTGTTGTTATATCTGTGGTGCAAATGTATTTCATGGTATCGATGTTGCTATGAATTAAAATCGATTTTGAGTTAACCAAAATCAATTTTAATATTTATACATAAATGAATAATTTTATTTTGCATATTTATTTGACAATACATGTTAATATATTACTATATTGTGCAATAATATTCCATTGTAAATACATTTGCGCCCGCCATACCTGTGCTTTGCCGCTGTCACGCCCCACATCGCCTGCCATGCTCTGTCACATGCCTCGCCACTAAACGACCCTAACACCCGCCATGGAAGGCCGCTTTGGGTTATGCTTCCTTTACACATTGTTATGTTAATCACATATTTTAGTCGATTTAACCCAGTATGTGAAATATTTTCTCCATAAAATATTTTTTTTACACAATGTAGTAAATTTTAAATTAATACTATTCATGAAATTTCTTTGTTATGTATATTCGATTTATACATATATATTTTCAAGTTTTATTTATATATAATTTATATGTTTCACATATTGAAAGTTTAAATCGAAATGCAATAGACCCGAAGTATACTATAGGTGTGCGGTCGCATCGCCTTCGTCAATATCAATTCGCGGTCCGTCATGGCTTCGCTCATCGCTATGTTAACATTAATTTAGCCAGGCATTTGGTACGGCACTGGGGGACCTCTTTGTTTTAAAAAATAAATAAAAAAGAATATTTTATATATAGTATTGGAACGTTTGTTAAAAAAAATAATTAATGTGAATATGTCATTCAAATTTATAGCAAATGCAACTCATATTTTATTATATTTGGTGTTGCCAGTAATAACTCTTTTGAGTATTATAATCTGGTCTACATTTTAATAAAAAAATTCAAAATCAATTTTCATATCATCTGTTTTAATGAATATACAAATAATTATACTTTGCTATAAATCGATATACAACTACATACATATAAAACTACGTAAAACAAAGAGGTGTTCTCGGTATATCGCGGGAGGCGTGCGTGGTAGTGCGGTAGCGGGTAGTGGGTAGCGGGTAGTAACGTGCGTGCGCGTAGGCTGGCTGCACTCGCTCGCGGGGCTGCTGAAGCGCCGCCTCAGCGGGTACGTCAAGTGGCATCACGTTGCAGCGCGCCGGGACCACGGGCACGCGCACGTGGGACATCATAGGTGAGCTTTATAGGTTTTATTTGTATCTTTAGGTTATGTACATGTTGATTGTATGGGTGTTTTTTTAATTTCACGCTGTATCCTGCACCTGTCAGAGTAGGCAAAGGGAACCTAGTGTTAGGACACTCCCTTTTCATTAAGACAACGTTCCCCACTTCGAATTCTCGAGGCATTACATGTTGAGTAATCAACACCGCATTTTGCCTCGTTACCAGAGTACGAAAATGAATATATAAAATATATCATTTCCCAGAGTGGGAAAATAACACACTTCATTCCTCACTTTTCGGACCAATTTTGCGAGGCATCGCAATTTGAGTAGCGGAACTCAATGCTGCACTTTATCGATTAGAATGGGGAAATATTTAAATTTAAAAAATCACAAATTTCATGTTTACAGACAGGAACAGCCCCCTCCGCTATGACTTTTGACCATATCTTTCAACATTTAAAATTATTGTTGTTTTTAAGATATAAATAAGAATTAACTGTATATATTTTTTCTATATATAATGGGAATAGAGTAACACTTACTGGTTTATAATAACATAAATAATTGTATTAAACAATAGAAACAAAAAATATTGGTAATAAAAATGTGTACCACTCGTATGTTTCCTCTGTGTACACAATAATGTGAGATGCCCAACTTTGATAATCTATGGTGCCGTATGTTGTGTTTTTTTTATTAATCAAATTAAATTAATTATAAGTACAACTCATATTCGCCAGATGGGGGACCAGTGAGAGTTGGAGCGTGCCGGCGTCCCCGCTGCCGCCGCGCGCGCCCCCGCCGCGTCCCTCCGACTAGCGCCCTACCGGGACTCCACGCCAGGGTGTTACACGCGACACGACACTAAGACGCTATTATACTAATAACACTCGTTTGTTTAGTTTTGTTTGTTGTAGGTCGGCGACGAGAGTGTAGGAACTCCAGTTTATAATTTTATACATTTTGAATCTGGAAGTATATGAAGAATTCATATTTAAATATTTTGTTATGTTATAATAATATATATTATTGTGACGCATATGGAAGCGTCTGCGCTCCTTTTACGGGAACAACATATATAATATTTCAAACCCAGACTTAAAGAAATTATTTAAGATATCTCAACAGTTTAGACGTAGGATTTTTAACCGACTTCTGTAAGAAAAGGAGGTTATCAATTCGACTGTATTTTTTTATTTCATGATGTTTATCCCTACCTGTATTTCGTATGACGAAGTTACGCATAGAAACCAATACTGTAAACACTATCACAAATATACTACTACAGGTCAAACAACATTGAATTTTATCGCCAATACCTACTTTAGTAGTGACTCGATTTTAGAATGAACGAACGATTTTGCGTCGTTCTTGACAAATAGCGTTTTATTTTACAACGATAATTTTATTAATTATTTTGTTTGAAAAAAACACTTTCATTTTTGGCATAATCTCTTTTCTTTTAATTATATTAGGCTTTTATAGAGTAGTTAAAACTGGTTTCATTTAAAGCGGTGATGAAAAAACACTATATTAAGACCAAATTATTTCTTTTATTTCCATATATGGTTTTATTTTCATACATACGTATTTGTTGTTTCATTTTAAATAGATAAAAAAATTTCAAGAAATAAAATGCTTGGATTTGTTACACTCTCGTTGATTTTGTTAAATTTTTCTTTACATTTACTTTCGGAACAACTATTATTACATAGTAATTATTTGATGTATATAAGCAATATATTTATCTTAGGTGATGTCGTGTCCTTCAAAACTACTTAATGATTTTCTCTTTTGACAATATCTAGCTTGACTAGTGAAATAAATTATCATTACTTTAAATTAAATGAAAATTGCAATATTTTTATAAAATTCTATTTCAATTCAAAATACAGCATTGGTTATTGTTTTTATTTTTCTATTCACGTAGTTATTAGTATTTCACCATCGCGATACAAGCAAGCTTACTTGACTATTGTACAAACGAACTATAGACATAGTAATAGAACACCAAAAATGTTTGAATCATATGAATTCTATGTAAATATTATGTTAAGGTTTGCAACAAAATAAGATATAAAACGAGATTTTTAGGTCTTAATGTGCATTTGCCAGAATTGTGCATGCCGTTTTGGCAGAATGTAGCTTGTGCGTGTGCCACGGTCGATTTTTATGAAAAAAAGTTGATTTATTCTACAACAACAATTTATGTAAATATCAAAAGTATCAAAAATTTATATACCTTGTGGTTGGTAATTAAACGATTTATTGAGTTTTACTTCTAAATGTCACTTATTTACATTAAATATTTAGTTTCATTTAATTAAAAGCAAAAATGCATATCTTTGCAAATTTTCATTTCTTTTGCAGAACACGAAAGAAACAATATTTTCATCAATGATTCAAATGCAAAATTCAAATTTTAATTTAAATTAATATCTGGAGTATTCCTTAATAATCTATAGACGTGATGATTAATTATCAAATAGTCGATATTTATTTATCCATATTGTAATAATTATTTTCAGCATCAAGCTAAATATGACTCGACCGTGGCGAATTCCTATTTATTAAAGTGTTAAATGAAATTCTATGTAAATATCGTGTATTATATTGTAAGTGCTTTCTTAGGGGATTTTTTTCTTATCGAAATAACCCGTTACAATATTTTGTGAGAGCACAATGTAGATTCAAAACTTGTAATTCTGGTTTAAGTTTAATTTTGTACCAAATATGTTGTTAATATTTTTATCCGCTATCGAGTTTACATTAGATTATATATTTATTATCTGTTTTGTGCCACAGAGTAAAATGTTAAAGTCATACATTTTACCTTAGTTCACTAAATTCGTGACAATAACATAAAGATACTATTCTTAAAAATAATAATTAATAGTATACTATTTGTATTGCGAAAACTAGTTTTTTAAGATAAAATTTTTACTCTGTGGTACATATATGTAGATCTTATTTACAGATTTATTCAATTTTTGGTTAATCCCTTCGCAAATTTTATTATATAACTATAATTATCAAAAAAATATTATAATTCAAATATTTTAAGCTAAATTATACGGCGAATGATATTAAAATCTTACAAATTATACTATAAGTATTATAACATGTATTGTGTTCTAGTTATAATGACGACAAAAACTAAAAGTGAACATTTTTGTAGTCTATCAAAAATATAATTTTAACGCTATTTTTAGATGTAACCGATCCGTTGACTGACATTTTTATATAATATTTCGAACAAAAGTTGTAATTATAATTCGAACTAAATAAATTCATTTCATTTCAATTATTTAGCTATAATTAAACTTTTAATATTTTAACATTGGATCTTGTCTACACAATTATATTTTGTAATTAATTATGTTTTATATTTTACATGATGATTGTATCGCTAAAATCGAATGCTTGTGGGCTATTCACTAAATTATTTAGAAGTTTTTTTTAAATGAGATTCTCAAGTTGTATAAGGTCGGGGCAAAAGTAATTTCGTATTGTTTATACGAAGGAAAATATTTTCTTAGGTTAACATACTCCGCTCCTCACTTTCAGCTGAATTCTAGAAGCATTGCGTGTTGCGTGGCGGAATTCAACGCCGCGCTATACCCGGTTAGTAGGCTGATGAATTGAAAATATGAAATATTTCTTTTTCTTGAATGGCAATCGAACCCACAACAGGTTAATTTACTTAATTGAATATTATTGCTGTATAATATTCAAGTAAATATGATTATATTTGACAATTAACTGGCGTTTTAAGTAATTCAATATATTTTTTTTAAAATGGCGTACAAGCTTCGACGTAAAGCGACTTCCTAGTCTGCAATTCTGCACCCGCACCTCTCGCTCGCAAGGAGACATTATTTTACAAACAACGATTGTTTCTGTAATGATAAAGTTATGTTAATGTGTATTGAATTGTAATAAATGCGGATCAAGTTTTTTTACGTGTTTTATTCCCTTCTCCTAATTTTTTTTTTTATTTAAAGGCATTTTCATATTAGCATTTATATAGATTTGACATCTTAATGACATTTATTATAATAAATAGGTGGGTAGGTGCATAATAAAAAAAATGATATAAAAGAAAATAATTTTAATGATAAACTTTGTACAATATTTGTGTCACTAATTAACAAGATAAACACTACGGAAAGGACGTGGCTTGGCTTATTAAAACAAAAACACAGTTATAATAGTGCATTATTACTATAATATTGAATATCTACTTAGTTTATAGAACAGGCATTTTCACGCTGCGTCTCGCTGTGAGTGAAAGCTGCCTAGTAAATTAATTACACGATTTACAGTACGCCACCGCCACGACGCTACTGTTTAAAACGCACAATAATTTAATACAAGGAACAATGCTATAGTACTAACTTTTAAATCGGAAACTTCTTTATTAGAGTAGAAATATTGAAATGTAAAAAAAAAATTATAAACTTAAAGAATTCGAACCAAGGAACACTTGGAAATAAAGCACTCTAGTCTATTAAGCTATACGCTTATCTCGTTATGTCCTTTTTTTATACAGTTATTACAATTCTCGTCAGTTATCTTTTCGCCTACAACGCATCGCTAAAATTTGCGAAGAATTGTTATATGGCGAAAAAAATGCTATTTATTTATTTTACAATATCTTAAAGTATTATTCTCACTTAGGATTATGAACTAAAAAATAAAAAGTAGAACTTTTCATTTAAAATGGAGTTCAATATTGCAATGATGTTATCACTAGCCCAAGTGTATGAATAATACTTTAAAATATAATCATCAAAACAAAAAATATAATCATTCATCAAAGTTTATTAAATATACAAAATTAAAAAAAGAAATTACAAAAATATTAACATAAGTTCTTATTATAGTATCTATTCTTTGGTAGGTGAAATTAGGCGTCATGTGTAGCGGAAACGGAAATATAAAGCTATTTAATATTTATATTAGACAGACACAAATTGTAGTAAACTTAATCATTATAATAATTATATAACTTTGTACGAATAAATTGACTGAAATGGTGATATAAAAAATATCTTAAGAAACCTTTTTACCACTCTACTAAATTGATTGTTCTAGAATAATAAAATTATTAATGAACGGCAAATATGTCATTAAAAGTTTTTTTTTATATTCCTGTTATATAATTAACCGGAGAATATATAACACTTAGCTTAGCCTAAGGCGTTAGAATTTAATACGATTTTTGACGACGCATAATTTCAATCTCAGTTAGTAAACAATTCTAAAGAATTCAATCTTTATAAACTTAATATATGTTTTTGAATATAGCTTAACGATAAAAAAAGGAAATATTGCATAAATGTTGTTTTGCCTACATTGCATTGTCAATTTTTATCAATGAATTATTATTTTGGCTTATCTGTAGTCTTTGAAATTTTGCGTTAGATATTACAAAATATTTTTATTTGCTAATTATGACCTATTTCGATCACGTTCACATTATAAAACATACACAAACATATATGGGATGCTTTACTTCTTAAACGTCTAACTGAGGTCATACTTAGCCTAAACAAAACGAAGTTTGAATAAAATATTAACTAACAATCCAAAAAATTAAAAGCAAAGCAATTTGGTAAATTTGATATAATAAATATAACAACCACATGTAAACAGCCTCGAATCGTAAAACACCAATACTTATATTTTTGGCATAATTTCTTTTACGTATATTATAATTAAAAACCAATTTATCGGACTAACCTGACTAGTGAGCCTCAGTCATATTTAAATATACTTTTTAATGAAAATTTATTTTAAATTTTATAATAAAAATATTTTTTTTCATTTAGAGATGACAAAATATTAAAATCTTAATTACTATTACTATTTAATAGTAATAAGCAAACCAGAACACTAAATATAGGTAATAAAATATGTATATATAATAAAGTTGAAACAATTAAATGTCCTCTTATAAATTATAAAAATAAAATCTATTATATATTTTTAAGTACCGCCGATAATTTTTGCTTTGGGTTTTGAGGTACTTTTTAAAAATTTTGTGATAATATAATGCAATAAAATTATATGCATGCTACATCTCATATTATTTAGCATACGTTTACAATTTTTAAACTGTTTAGTAAGTACAAAGTAAAGTCAATATAATAAAATCGATTTACGTAGATGTATAATTTTTCAATTTTATATTTGTCTTGTACTAATTTAGTAGTATGTTTATGTAGTAACAGTAAATTGTGATTTCCATATTGTAATATACATATTACTATACAAATTCAAACAATTTATTTCGAATAATAATTAATATAACTAATTTGTTATATTAATGAATGAAATTAATTATAGTACTAGAATCATAGATAAATATTTGTTTAATGACTAGTGTATATTACTAGACGAAAAGGTACGTAATGAGAATATTTTTATCTATAAGTATCATGCCCCCTAATCAAGAATTAAGAGTAATCGGTAGAGTATGTGTATTATATACACTAAGCAAGTTCTAACATATGAAAAACCACGCACAAATTTAAAAAAACAATAACATTTTAATTAAAGGTAACATTTAATTCTAAATAATAGAATTTAGAGACTATCCATGATAAGTGATTATTAGAAAATAGTTTTTTAAACAGCAAATGCTTAATTTATCTAAATAACAAATATTTATACACTTTTTCACATTTGTTGATTTCAAAGTCTAAGCAAACGCGGAATAATTACAAAAAATGTATTACTATTTACTAATACATAAAACTGTGCCTCGAATCTCGATAGATAGTAAATTTTAAATATATTATGTGTAAAATTTAATCTAATGACTAAATTTGCTTTGCTACTGCATTTTTTTTTAATTTAGGCACTATACTTGTAAAATGGCTGAAATCACATTTAAACATTCCAATCTTTGGTTAAAAAAATACAATTTTTCACAAATTTTACAAAAATCACGAAAAAAACATTCGTTTGTAATTTATCATTAAATAAACTAAATAAAGAAATAAAAAAATATATTTAAATTGTTGCGTCATATATCTGATGTTTTCTTTCATACTTTAATGGCTTCACACCGACTGACCAGTCTCTGATTCCAACTCTTCAAATTCCTAAAAATATATAATTTTATAATATGATAAAATTTAATGTGGACGCCCGCTCTTACCGCTACGCTGAGGGCTGCTCGGCACTGAGGGCGAGAGGTATTCCAAAGCCTTGTCTGTAGGACTCTTCTTCAGATACTCTGAGATGTGCTGGACAATCAGGTCTATAGCAACTGAAACATAAAATAATAAAGTTATGTCAATTTGACAAAAAAAGAAGTTAATATATAATACGAGATAACCTCAGAAATTTAACTTTACAACACGGTAGACGCGACGTGGCCATCTTAGTGAAAAATGTTCAGAAAATTTTAATTAAAGGTGGCCGTACTGAAGCTGGAGCAACTAACCAGGTATTTCATAGATTATTGTAGAGAACGAATGGTGTCGAGTTAATCTAGCCGTCCTAAAGAATAGGGATGAGGATACGAGTTCGTATCTCAGATGGAAATGGAAATAGGGTAAAAATAAAACGTACTTTTATATTTTAATTGTAATAAGTTTATTATTATATAATAAATTTATTAACTATATTTGTGATTATTTTATATAAATGTAACCTAAATAAGTTGATAGAAAGACTTTAATAAAGGTCTAGTCAATGAAATATGGGATAACAAGAAAAAAAACAACAAAAATAATTTGCAGACATCTTTATTACAATATAAATGTTGGCTTAAGCACTGTACGCTTTATTTAGTTAAAATATATCATGCAATTTACGTAGAAGAAATACGCATTTAGTTTTTGTCTGTTTGTGCTAGTATTAAGTAAATGACGTTTATAAATTCTGGTCTAATACATTTAAATGCTAATTTAATTTTCATATTACATTTGACCATATTCAAATACAAAATATTAAAGTTTAAACTAAAAATCAACTAAGCGTTGAAAACAATACATATATTCCATTTTATGTTTTTTTCTTTTTAAGAATGTTACACTGTTTATCATAATGTGACTAGATAAGTATAATAGTTGTCACTTCTGATTATTTACATGCAAAAACAATAAACGAGAAATTTTATACAAAAAAATTAACAGGCCATCAGTTAAGTTAGAAATACATGCAAAAATGTAAATAGCGCTACAATATTTAGGTAATACTAGATTTTTTTTAATCATTGTTAGCTATTCACCTCATATACATATTGTTTATATATTTTTCATAAAATTACTTATTCAATAAAGAATATCTATGGAACTTCTTAAAATAGTCACAAATTAATATTAAATTAGTTGATACAACAACTTAATCATTAAAATTAGGCCTAAAAAATAACGAACACAAAAATATTTGAAAACGTTAACATACAACCTTGACATGGCTTGAGATTTATATACAATAGAAACTATTATATTTGAAACCCGTGAAAGTTCCAATTTTAGTTTGAATTATTTTTTTTTATTACTTGCCAGCTATTACGATTGATTTGTGTAATATTTATATTATTTTAGTTGTTTGAATCATAAACGAAAAAATATATATGAATTATTACTAGCATAATACTAATTATACTTTGGTAGTTCAATTTGGAAACTTTAATAAATATTTTTTTATTGTACTTTTTATGTTACAAAACGTAAGTTTCGCCATTTTGTTTATGATTTTCAAGCTTCCATGAATTATTATTAAAATGGATACAAGAAGATTACAATATTTTTTGCCATGCATTCTTGAAAAAATATTTATATCATACTATGTAGTTTCATAATTACAATAATGTCCTAACTACTATTTTTTTTTTTATAATTTTATTTTATTTTTAACATTAATTTAGTTTTTTTACATTTTTACTAAATTTTATCACATATAATTAGCGGAATTCGGATGGAGATCGTCTAAGTGTAGATTCTTTAGTTTTAGTCAAAATTAAATTTGGTATTGAAAACGCCAACAAATGAATTCATTTCACATTTACATATATATTAGAAAATGTTATATTTAATTGATTTTTTAGCCACCATGAAAGTAAACTAAGCAAGACAAGTCTGATTGGCTGTCTAGTGATGTTACTTATGTCTTGCAAAAATGACATTTAGGAAAATAACAATTTAGCCGATAGTCAAATAATTACTTGGAATAATTGCTTTTTAAAGCACAGAATGAATCAATTTTTTTTGTGCAACTTACGTTTAAATGTTAAAATGCATTAAAAAATTCTGGAAGATTTTATAATTAAAATATATAAATGCATACAAACTGTTTAAAAAACAAATAATCAGTCTATTTGCGTTAAGATATTACTTTGCTACACTTTTTGCACACTAGCTCAGAATAATTTGAGTTTATAACTTTATTTGTGTAATTGTGGAAAATGTTTAATTGTAGTAGTAAAAGTAGTATTGGAAAGTATAGCTTTTCCCAAACCTTATTATGTATAAACTAAGAGATAATGTTACAAAGTCACATAATTAATCTATTATTATTTCATTCATACTTTATATATATTTATGTATCAAAGACTATCATTTTATAGTTTTAAATTGAAAACAATATTATTATACCATAGACAAGAAAGAATACCATAGTTGATATCATGAAGACGTTTTATTTTAATATATTTTATTTACTGATAAGAAAAATGCTCATTTTATGTATGCATGCAATTTTAAAACTAAACTAAACGGAAAGTCTTTTTTTATCTTTCTATTGATTCAGTATTGTGAAGGTTTTTGGTCATAACCTGACCATCTATACCTAATGCTACGCTTTGTATCAGCCTTATATAATATAATGGTATAGGTCAACTTAAGTGTCAAGTAGTAAGAGATAAAAAGCATCACAAATAAACAAACAATTTTGAATATTTCAAGTTAAAGTTTAAAACAATTACAATTTCTTACTTCTTTTTAATTAGGTTTAGTTTAATCTTAATACCTACAACATTTACTTAGCAGTTAAAAATTACATAATAATTAAGAATAATAGTCTAAAGGAAATATTTTGGAACTTAGTACACATGTGGAGTAAAAAATCATTAAATTGTTTTCTTTGTAAAAGCCAGGCAATATTTATACCTTTTTGTCTTTAAAACTTCTAAAGGAACTTAAAGTTTTGAGTAATTACATATTTCCTTTGTAAAATTTGTGCAAAAAATCATATTCCTTTTAAAGATTTGCGCTAACATTAATTACTGCACACATGTGTACTAAATGTTGAATAAACAGTTGTTAAGTAAGTCTTAATAAAAAAAAATAAACATTTGCAAAATATAATTAGTGGCTACCTATAAATTACGTCACTTGAATTCCATGAATTTTAGATATTCAACTTCCTCCCTTCCCTTCTAAATTGTGTGCACGTCACATATTTTGCAATTTTACAGCTATAAATTATAAACTAAAACAGCAAATTAGTTTGTATATTGTATTTTGAATGATATTGTCATGAAATTTAGTGCCTACACTTCTTTTTAAACAATGTCACACTGTCAACTCCTTTAACGTGTGACGTAATTTATATATAGCCCCTCACAAATATATCTAAATTCACAAATATATTAAGTAAAAACGTTCAATATATATGTATATTGTATGAAATTTATTGTTGCCTGACGAATTAGTGCATATTTTACATAAATAATGTTATAACTTTTTTAGATATTTTTTTCCTAAGTGAAGGGAATAACACTTTAAATACATATAGTAAACATGTCAAGCATTTTTTTTGTCAATCATTATTTTATATTTTTAGGAACCCACAGGCATATAAAATATATGCGTTAATAATAAAATTATATGGCAACACTAGCCTTTTTTTGTTACATACATGGTTTTCGTTTTTTGTTACATATTATAAATGTTTGGAAAAGAGTGATTACATTAGACAAAAGGAATTTAGACCATAAAGTTTTGGGGCAAAATTTATAACTGACTTTTCAGCTGAAAATCATAAAATATTTGATGCCATTTATTTAACTTAAATAGTTTTTTAAAAATTAGTATCTTCGTCAGATATTCGTTAATACTAAGCTAAACTGTTCTAATATACATATTAAAAAATGCTTATATATAAAATTTTATATCTAAATAAGGACTAATAAATATATGTATAATATTATGCTCAATTATATTATAATACGCAACACATGCATATGTAGATATAAAAAAGTATTCGTTTATTTTTTGTTTTTATACAAAATATAATATGTAAATTATATTTTTTGTGTACTAATGAAAATAGGGACGAGTCAATCAAAGATATGAATGCTTAAGTAAAATAACACCTCATATATTTGTTATTTAATCTGAAAAGCCAGTTATGTTTGAATATTTTTGTAGTAAAGTGACCTAATTTTAAATATTTTAAGAAATTAAATAATTTTACTACTGTATTTATGAACTTATTCTATTTTTATGATATTACATATTAGCAATGAGAGTGATCATGTAAGTTTTTTTCCATTATCTTAGACTTTTGTCAAATCTACGCCAATTGGTAAGAAAAAGAGAACTTTGAATTATTTTTAGTATTTAGCAGAACTATTTGTAACTTTAAATTTACATCAATTGTTAAAGTCATATTAACCTCTACAATTGTACATGTCTTTTGAAGCACTGAATAGAGGTTTTTCCTTTACTTTATCATAGGGACATTGTCTAATACAACCAACTTGTATAATAACTGATAGTAGTAAAAGACTGAGCCCACATTTTTTATTTCCACTTTCTTTAAAATATAAATAACATAATTTACTGACGAATTGATAAATGAAACAAAATGAAAAAAAATATTTATAACACTCTCATCGCCACCTATTTAATACATAAATATAGAATTGTTACAAAAAAAATAAGAAAAACTTACATCAATCAATTTCACCAAAAACTAATGTCACCTTTTTCTCAATATTAGGTCACTTTCCCACCCCCATTTCGTTGAAAGCTATCGACTAAGAGTATCTTCGGAACTTCCCGACATTCGCCTTCCGTTAGTCTCTTCCACTTCCAAATGTCCGTTACAATGAACTTCCCGCTTCTTATACATTATGTCCCATATATGATGCACGATAAGATCAATAGCCACTGCAACAAGGGAAAATAGACTTTATTTATAATATAAATAAAGTCAATATTTGAGCAGCTACTCAAGGTATAGCCGCTGCAAGAAGAATTCTAACTGTGGGACACGCTTATTGCAGTGGCTATCACCTTTGTATACACTTACCTTGATAAAACTTCGCGTGATATACAATTCTTAATATTCTAGAAACTCCTTTGTTTCGTTCATTACAAAATACATAAACTATACCTACCTAAGCCTTTAGAAATGTGTATTTCTGTAGTTATTTATAATTAGACGTAATTGTGCTAATATGTTACAGATATTGTATATACATAAAAAGTAAGAAATTTAAAGAAAAATATAAGGGCTAGCCGAGTAATGCAAATATATTTATTAAAAATATCTCGTGTTTAGTGAAATAAATTATATTTAAAATCTTAAATAACACCCCACTCATGTTAATATTACGAATGTGAAAATTTGTGAGGATGGATATTCGTTGCACCTTCAAGCTAAAACTATTAAACGGATTTTGATGAAACTACAGTAATATATCTATATCAGAATAACATATAGGCTACAATTTATAAGAAATGTTGTATAATTTGATTATAAGATAAAAATAAATTAATGTAGACGGAACCGCATGTAGGTCGCTAGTCCAGAAACAAATATTTTTTAATAAATGAAATAAAATAATTATCTTAACTGGCGATATAATTTTCGAAAAGCTTGCAATAAGTAATTGCAATGATAAATGTTTCAACAGTTAATTTTGAAAACATATTGATGGACAACACGTGATATCTAAGTCTGCGTAATATTAGCTATATTAGTATATAGCATAAATGTACTTTAGTAATATTAAAAAGAACTTACCAAAATTGTCTGCTCCGCGAGGTATGATGACGTCAGCAAATTTCTTTGTCTGAAATTAAAAGTATAGACATTTATTTTTCACATAATTATAGAAATGTAAAAAATTCTTAATCTAAATATACGATAAGTAGAATTTTAAAATTTTATAATATTTACAAATCTATTAAACTATTTAACTAACAAATCTATTTAATCTTTAGGTCTCATCAAATTTTAAACAAACAAATACATTCTTAAATTTCTTAAGTAAAATAAATTGAAAGTAAATAATTTATGTTAAAAACTCACTGGCAAACAAAATTCCTCGAAAGCCGGTTTTACGAAGTTCATATACTGGTTGAGGACCTGCTCCAAGTCACGCCCACGCTCCATTATATCACGTGGTACTGAAATTTCAAATGTTAACTTTAGGTCTAGATATCTATACTAATATACATTAGTATAGATTTATAGAAATTTAAATTTATATTCTCATTTCTGGCAAAGCGCTGAGTAGAGTTCCGCCAATTAACACGCAATGCCTCCAAAATTTGGCGGAAATTGAGGAACGGAGTGCCTTAGCATTAGGTTCTCTTTGCCTATATTAATATAGGCAGACGCTGTTTATTTTTATATTTAAATATAAAAAAAAAACAATTATCATCTTGTGCTGGTCTGATAAGGGCAACATGGTGTTGGGTTCCGTCACCCGCCACTTAATTTCTCTAAAACGAGGGAATAATACTTATATGTTTTAAAAAAATGTTTGGATACACTATAGCACTATAGCTATCGTAAGAAAGCTATTTTTTTACATATATTTTACACATAGGATATTAAAAATTATCACAGAATACATAGCTTAATAATAATAAAAAAAATATTTTCACATACCTCGTCTAGCAAGCCTGGTATCTGAGTCAGTATCAACAAATAGTTTCATGTGGAACAGTTCCCTGACCTCCGGGAAGTAGAACACGAGGATGCCTTCTATGAGCACGACATCAGCAGGGTAGATGGTGTGAGAACGATGACTGTTAAGGTAAAAGATATCAACACATGCAATGAGAGTATTAATGGAATATTTTAGTTCCGTCACTCAATACGTACTGAATTTAGAATTAGACAGAAAGTAGGAAAACGGATGTGTCTAAATGGGATTGGAGTGTCTTAACAGTAGGTTGCCAGATTACCTCTGTCTTGATACCTTGCTACATTGATACCTTGCTACATGCAGAATACAACGTGAAGCTAAAAAAATCGATATAGAACAGTGGGTCAGTGTCCGAATGTAGACGTTATATGGTTGTGGGTTGGAATCCACTTGGGGTATGCCAATTATTTATTGCCCTGCACTAACCGACAAAGCGAAGAGTTGAATACCGCCATGCAACCCGCCAAAAATTCGGCGGGTTGTGGTAAAAGGAGTGTATATAATAGAATTTTTTTGTTTTCGAACGACGTTGTTTTCGATTCAACATAAAAAACGAATTAAAATTACGTAATTAAAATGTCTTAAAAAATAAACCTTACCTAATAGAGTTTGTAATATAATCATATTCTGGAACCTCAACTTTCTTGCCAGCCAGAATATCTTTCAGAATAGCAAGTAGTTTTTTATCATCAAAGGCATCAGGATGGTCAAAATTGAACTGTCCACGTTCAGCTCTGAGTCGTTCTGATGGCTTCAAAGTGCGGTAGAAGGAATCTTGACTGATGCACACTACTCTCCTTTCAGTCTGCTCTTTGTGTTGCTGACCCAACTTCTCCATAATTCTTTGGCATACTGTCGACTGTTTTAAATTATTTTATTTAACATAATGACAGAAATAAACACAATATCTAAAATGTATAATAAACATTTAATTTTTTTTTCAGTCTTAGTGTACAAGAATTTCAACATAGCTTAATGAGAATGTATGGCTTATTTGGTCAGAGCTCTTGAATGATTTTCAGAGTTGCTACATTAAAATTTTTATATGTCTTCTTAATAAATATTTAAAACATCTATTGCAGAATTTGAATTTGTATTTAGCAAGAGAGCCATGTTTATACATCCTAGTCATGTATGTAGTGTGCAGTAGAAGTATTTATATACATTTTTCTATATCTTAATCTCCATTTTTATTTCAAATGCACACTCTATCCTGCAAACAGCAGGGTAGGCAAAGAGGTACCTTCTAACTCAAAGCTTTTTATCATACTAGAGTAGAGGTAGGAAGCTGACTCACTGCTCATAGTGCAAATTGAATTCAAAATAATCCCTACCAAGGCCACAGTCTTACTTAAATTGGTATGTTTTGTTTCAAACTAACAAGATGTTATTAACTTATTACTTTAATTATGTTAATTATTTATCCTTATTTATTTATTAGAATAAACAAACACATATTGAAGTATATAAAACATAAACAACTAAGTAGATACCAGTAATAACTTTGTAGATAAGATAAACTAAATGTTTTGAAAATTAATTATTAGCATGTAAATGAAAATTAATTATAAATGCTAAGTAAACAGCCCCTGTGGCACAGCAGCACTGCAACTGTAAATGCGGGAGTTGTGGGTTGCACTTAGGGAATGAATTATTTTCATATTGTTGTTCTGATAACTGGAGGAAGTGCAATATTGAATTATGTCAGGCAACACACAATATCTCAAAAAATTAAATGGAGTATAAGTATAGCACTAGGTACCAGCAAAATTTTAAAAAAGCAAATACAGTATTTTTTATATCAATTCATAATGTTATTAAAAAGTTCATAGAATCTATATGCTTGTGTGTAACAGTGTTTTATATATATTTTTTATACACTAGAAGATAATTATCCACCAATAATAATAATAATAATAATAAAAACATTCTATATGCTAAAACAAACAAACAAATAAAGATATGAAGAAGCTAATAGATATAACTGCAGAGTTTAGCAACAACATACAAATGCAATTTGGTCTAGATAAGTGTAAAACTCTACATATAACTAAAGGGAAAATCCAACCCGGTGATTATTCAATAAATGAAAATAATATTATTACAGCACTTGAAGCTCAAGATATTTACAAATATTTAGGATACAATCAGCTTAAAGGCTTAGACCATACAAACACAAAACAGATTTTAACAGCAGAATATAAAAAAAGAATACACGCTATCTGTAAAACACAATTATCCGGAAAACATCTCATTAAAGCAATAAATACATATGCAATCCCAATATTAACGTACTCCTTTGGCGTAGTGAAGTGGTCAAAAACAGATATAGAGCACCTAGAGAGACTAATACATACTATATCAACAAAGCACAATTATCTTCACCCTAAATCTGCAATAGAAAGACTAACCATTAAAAGACCATGTGGCGGAAGGGGTCTCATAAACATTAATACACTATGGCAATATCAACTTAATACATTACGGAAATTTTTCATTAACAAATCAAATAATAGCATAATACATAAAACAATAAAAGATAACGATCACAATTACACTCCGTTAAACTTAGAAGAAATAGTTAATGCAGAAATTAGCCCCAAAACAGATACACAAAAGGAACAAATAGATAACTGGAAAAGAAAAGTGCTACATGGCAGACATCCACATGATTTGGAACAAGCGCATATAGATTCAATAGGTTCGAATATGTGGCTTAAAGTAGGTAGTTTATTCCCAGAAACTGAAGGATTTATAATAGCGATTCAGGACCAAATTATAAATACCAAAAACTATAGAAAATATATAATTAAAGACACCAAAATTACAAATGATAAATGTCGTAGATGCCACAGCCAGCCAGAGACAATTCAACATATAACCGGAGCTTGTTCCAATCTCACACATTCAGATTACACACATAGACACAACCAAATTTGTAACATCATACATCAACAACTTGCACACAAATATAAACTTATTACGAATATTGATACTCCTTACTATAAGTACGCCCCAGAAACCATATTAGAAAACTCTACCCACAAATTATATTACGACCGAGCTGTCCTTACTGATAGGACTATACATTTAACAGGCCAGATATAATATTGCAAAACAAAGCAGATAAAATTACTTACCTTATAGATATCGCTGTACCCAACACTCATAACCTCCAAAAAACAATTACCGAGAAGATAAATAAATATGAAGAGTTGAAAGATGAAATAACAAGAATTTGGAAACAAAAAGCAGTATATATAGTACCTTTAGTTCTCTCTACTACTGGTGTTATACCAAAACATCTCCATCATAGCATAAAAATATTAAATTTAAAAAATACAATTTACATAACATTACAGAGAGCAGCAATACTAAACACATGTAGAATAGTAAGGAAATTTTTACAAATAGATGAAGATCAAAATACTAACATACCACAATTACAATAACACAACCTATTTACATACATTGTATCTACTTGGTAACAACCCGTAGATACAATAGAATCCAGTTTTGAACTGAGCAATTAGCACATATACAAAAATAAAAACATTTAATTTAATGATTTTAGTTTTATTTTTTCAAATTAAAAAAGAACATTATATAAAAATTGTATTGTATAAAATATATTTTAATAATAAATCAATATCTGTTGCCATTTTATTATATAGTTATTGTATGTATATTTTATAATATAGTTATATTGCTTGTATAACTGGAATAATAAATAGAGTTATTAGCCAATCATTGAGTAAGTATCATAAGTTTATTATTTATCTTTATTGTTAAAAGTAAAAGAACCAGAGGAAAAATAATAAACTTCAATTTCAAACATTTTAATCATATTTTTATCTAGGTTAAGTGTAATAATATTTACATTATCAGTATAATATTTTTTTAGAATCATAATTGTATATGTAATTAAAAATTTGTTGCCTTCATTCTCAGTTATTGACCATTTTAGTCTGACACAAATAGAGTACAGCAATAAGCAAAATGTTTTGAACCGTGTCTGCAAGCAATGGAGGATTATTTGGGATGTGCATGTCATTCGAGGTTAGAGCACATTACAGTTAAACGAAAGATGGAATATATATATTTCTTCTAAAAATACGAATCTTAAAATAAACTTACAAGTGAAGTATATACGTATTTATGACCCGCAATGAATTGCGTAACATTCTTATAGAAAGAAAATCAATACAAAAAGCAATAATTGTCTGATATCTCTACTGACCTTGCCACTAGCGGTACCGCCAGCAACTCCAATTAGGAACGGTGTTTTAGTCTCGAAGCCATTTGTATTTACATGTTCTGCCGGTTTCTCACTCATTTTGTGTGTATAAATAAACTTTTTAGATATTCTTACACTATATATACCGCAATTCACAGCGATACGACTTCTTTGAAAGATAGATGACAGTGACATTTTAGTTTAGTAATAAGCAGTAAGCAGTGCAGTGTTGCCAGCAAAATGCTGTCAAACTATGATTAATTACGGTACGTCAGGTATCTAATATTTTAATTTAATATTATCATAAGAGCATAGTTTAAAAACTGTAATCATTACAAAATATAGAATGGATTTTTTACTACTTAGTCTCAATAGTATAGTGAACCCTACACAATGTAAATAATGTTGATACTTTTCCGAGAAATTATTTTATTTTTGATTAATATTAAAATATATTTAAGAAGTTGTAAAAGTTTAAATATAAATAACATGTAGACGATCTTACTGAAGTAAAACAAAAAATGGTAAAAAAACGTATTTTATTAAAACGTTTGATGGAATGTGAGATATCCAAAGTAAATTTTAAAATATAGAATTTCTATTTCTATGATTTCATCAAATACTGCACACACAGACAGTTAACAATAAGATCACAATTTAATGGAACAATAAAAACACTTAGACTTTAAGGTTTCTGAGTTTCTTATCGGCTACTCTAAGGGCAGCGGCCATTTCCAGCTGTTTTACTCTAAGGCGAGCCCATATAAGATAGTCTTGTAATCCTATAATTTGAGCTGCCATGAGGGCTGCACTGTCTGGGTAAATGACAGTTGCACAACCCAAACCAGATGGTACCGATAGAGATGACCAAATATCCTGTAATAAAAAAAGATTTGTTATAAATTGTGTTATTAAAATAATACTGAAAATAAAATAATGAACTATAACAATAATGTTGTAAGGCCTTGATCAACCTCTTAAGATGTTATCGCTTAGCTGTTGGATAAATAATCGGATGAAGGACACAGTATTGCTTGAGACGGTGCATATCATGAGGAGGTTTTGCGCCGAATCCCTATCCACGGAACATTTTGACTCTTACCCCACCATCAATAGAAGCTTTTTTATTTTTTTAAAAGAATGTAAAATAGTTCCTGTGTATATTAAAAGATTTTGGAGAAGATGATATTCTATAATATTAATGATAAAACCAATATACACAAATATTGACACAGAATTTATTTAAGCATATTAATAGTTAATAATTACCTGTACGAGCTTATCGGAAGGTGGTGGGCAATTTATAACTGGGTACGAAGTGTTGCCTGATAAAACAGGTCCCAAGCCATTAGATCTTCCAGCGACTGCAATAAAAACTAAAGCTCCATGGGTATCCTCGTATTGCTGCATAATGTGAAGAGTTTCTTCAGTGGCCTTGTGAGCCGAGGTAACACGTAGATCTACGTCCAAGCCAAGTTCACGTGCAGCTGAAAAATATTTGTTAATTTTTAAAATATTTTATTAATTACAAATATATTCATATGCAAATCATTTCCTAACAGTATTTGCAATATTGAAATTATTTAAAAGTTCATAGACAATTAGCTTACATGTTTAATTTTGACCAGGACTTTTTTATTAACTCTTTCTTATAAGTTTGTAAATTTCTGAATGAATTATGAATATCAATAAATATTTAAAACAATAATTTATAATATTAATTCAATGTTTATTTCTTTTACTAATAACTAATACTAATATAATAAAAATACTGATACATACCTTTAGCAATTTTTTGGCAGTGCTCTTGATCGGCAGGGGAGCCCATGAAGACGACAACTTTGTGATGAATGTTAGGCTTGAGATGGTCCAGTTGATCCTTAACCCAGGCAAAGTTACGTTTTACTGTATCAAGATCGGCTGCTGTTACATTTGCGAGGTTTCTGTACACCTGGAAAAATTGTATAAATTTTAGATAATTTGTTAAACGAAACGCGACATATGATTTTTAACATTTTTAAATATAAAATACCTGTTTGTCTACCATCAGTCTCTTATCACCGGATGGCCATAGTCTCCAGGAATCTGAGTCAATGACGTCAGCCAAAAGGATGTTGCCTAGAAAACAGGAAAGAGTTAAATTCGAAAGTTGTTGATTTGAGTTGAAATAATTAGTTAAATAAAAGCGGTGCATCGTGTATTCAATTCCCACTCAGAGGCTTGAATTATTTTCATTATCTTACTCTGGTAACACAAGACGCGATGCCTCGTAAATTGGGCAGAAGGTGGTGAACGGTCAGTGGAAATAGTACAGGAGTCATGCTACATTAGGTACCTACACAGCATAAAGCTAATAAAATAGACAAAAAATTATTGAGTGTTATTACCGTCGGAGTCAACACCAAACTCAATCTTCATATCGATAAGAGCACAATCACGAAGAGCCCAAGCTTTTTCCAAAATTTCAAAGACCAATATTGTAACTTGACGCATGTAGTCTACTTCATCTTGACCTAAAAATAATGTGAAAAATAAAAATATGATAATATATAAATTTGTCTTATTTTCTATTTTTTTCTTTCTCTATTTAAATACATTGTAAAATGGTTGAACATGTCAAATTGTATCAAAAAAGTTCACTTCAAGGGAAAGAGTCATTTGGGGAATTTCTTAATGTAGTCAGCTTCACGCCGTATCCAGCAGGGTAGGCAGAGGGAACCTAGTGTGTTAAGACACTTTCTCACTTTTCCACTTTCTGCCGAATTCTGGGGGCATTGCGTGATGAGTGGCAGAACTCAACGCCGCGCTTTGCCTCGACACCAGAGCGAAGAAATGGAAATATAAACGTAAATAAATATTTCACTCCCTCGAGTGGGGATCGAACCCACAACCATCGCGTTACAGTCACACCCTAGTGCCCCTGTACCACGACGGCCTCAGTGTTTTATTTATTTTCTATTATATTACAGTTATTTTATATTACAGTTATTTTATACAGTTATATACAGTTACTTTTTATTATAATAATCTCGTGCTCAGCCGGCACGGGATTAAGTTTGACTACCCTAGAACTATAAAAACTAATAAATTAATTATCATATTATAACAATTAATAACTAACTAGCTTACCAATAAGAAGACCGTTAATGTTGAAGTTAGCAGAGATGATTTGTTCCTCTGACCATTGTGGGTCGTGATTGGCGTCATCTTTGAAGAAGGTCTCCTGCTTTGGTGGAGTGAAACGGTACCCCTCAGGTACTCCAGGGTTACGTTTTAAAAAGGAACCTGTTGCTAAACGCCTTGTTACCCATTCAATGGGCACCATATCACACTTCTTTGAAATAAACGCAGTAGGTGAAGCGATCTTTACGAAGGCAGTTTTGACACCTAAAAAATAAAAGAGTCATAATTTATATGTATTTCCTTTAAGATGCGTTATTACTTCATTGTGCGAAATAGTGTCCTGTAATTAAAAATTTTGAAATCAACAACAAATAAACGTAATTGCGACATAATAAGATTTATTTATTTTATTTTAAATATCAATAAAAACATCGTATATATTTTAGAGGTAAACTTTTAGCCAAGTCTTGCTATGACCGTTAATCAAAAGGTCAATATCTGCCGTAATCAAAATGACCAGAGTCCATTTGACACCAAGATATCAATAATAAAAATATGATTTCACGTTTCGCGAATATTTCATAATAGTTACGTATAAGAATTTATCACGTGTTATA
This sequence comes from Heliconius numata, assembly GCA_016802625.1. Taxonomy (NCBI): domain Eukaryota; kingdom Metazoa; phylum Arthropoda; class Insecta; order Lepidoptera; family Nymphalidae; genus Heliconius; species Heliconius numata. The sequence continues at coordinate 3,044,801 of JAEBDU010013430.1, read as the reverse complement.
TTTATCAACCGAGGTCATGGAAGTCAACAGAATATTTTCAATATTATATTTATAAATGTGTACAAATTATATAACATTTATAAATTAAGGAATAATTTCTTATCAGAGCAAAAGAGCATAAACCAATCAAAATATATCACAAAAAAAAATCAAATTTAACTAAAGTATTCTCTTGAACATTCAAACGCGCTAGACTAGCTATTCATCTAAATATTTTTTAGATTTTCCTTAGAATACAAGGCTAATAAAATAAAATTTAAAACGCAATTTTAAAAATATTGATCAAAAAGAACATAAATTCAAATTCAAACTCGTAATTGAAACTCGACTTTGAATTTTTGATACGAACGTTGTGCAAATAGACTTTATCTTTATACTTTAAGGGAGATTCACACTATAATGCAGGTCACGTTCGTTATAAAAAATATTCTTATATGCAGGACGGAAACTTGATCAGAAAAATGGTATGAATATTCGCATTATTTGTCTTATAAGAATATTTTAACAGATCGAGATCGGTCCATAAACGGACTGTGCGGCGTGCCCTTAAAGTCCATACATGGATTGATCTTACTATCATATTTATTTTAAACTTTATTTATATTTTATTATTTAATAAACAACCATTTAAAGCGTTAGATAAAATATAATATCATAGCTGTGTATGTTCTTTCACCATTAATTAAAATATTTCAAAATTTCGTAGTCGCTAAAATATCATTTTATCAGCAAAAAACTTACCGGCAGCTTTAAGGATTTCAAAGACTTTAGCGTTTGTCTGGTTTGAAATGGCAGCTTTGCCTTCCATGTCGTGTGCCTTGACGCCATCGCCAGCAGTTATTCTGTCCTTGTTCAAGAGAAGACAGTTTCCGGGATTTTCTGGTAAATCGAACACCTGCTTGGTTTTACCCTCAATAAGAAGGTTACCAAGTTTGTAGCCGCCAACTATAAAAGTAAATAACAAAGCCTTTTTTAATAAACTTAATTTAATTCTATACTTTATTTTATTTAAATAAATATATGTATATATTTTTTTTCATGTCTAAGTAGTACAAACCAAAACAAACGAATATATTATAAAGTAGTTCAAATAATTACTATTTTATAACTTAAATTATTCAAGAAAATTAACGAATAATCCATGGTTTATCACTTAAAAATCAAGGTTTCAAAATTATCATCATAAAACAAATTATAGACTATACAACAAAGGACTAACCAAAAAGGATCCATCATTTCAATTCAAGGTCATAAACAAATATTTAGACTGCGCATACGCAGATTAGTGCCGATAATACGACGTCAAAATTAAAAACATGTAACTTCACAGCAGCACTAATGACAGAGCATGCTTTTATAATTTAGTAGGGTTATAGAATATAAGAGACTTACCTTCCTTCGGGTAGGACATTTTGTCAATAATTAATTTATTGTTTTATTATAAACGGGTTGCTGGGACAGTGGGTGTGGCGCGTCAGCTCCGGCGTGCAGTGGGTGCCCTTTATAAAGTATAGACCAGCATCAGAAACGACCACGTGCTCTACTACGTACTTGTTTGACGGCTAAGCTTCTTTTGATAACAACTTGCTAGCTCGTATATTGTTTAATTTTGATACTTGGAAAGAAATATGTTAAAAATTGTAGTTGTCTATACGAGTATAACTGATTTGTTTCTGTATATGTGCGTATGAGCTCATAGGTGTATGTCTGTCTGTGGCATCGTGCCTCCCAAACTGATGAAGAAACTAAATCAAATTCGTTCAGGAAAATATGTTCGTGTAAATACGCTCCCTTATGCTCTTCTCTAGTTGTTTGTGTTTTCATCAATTTCATAAATGATATTTAAATTTCTATTGAGGCAATTGAACCAAAGTCAGAAAATATCTGACCGTAAACCCAATAGCTGTGGGTTCGATTTCCACTTAGAGAATATATTATTTTCATTTCACTATTGTATAACAAAGTGGGGCGAGGTTCACCATTCAATTGAATGAAAATGAAAATATAGAAAGGAATGCTTTCTGTAAGAAGTTTCTATTCTGGTCTGTTTATGTAAGATTCTTCGTGGAGTTTGAAAAATATAATTACTATATTCGACATTATTTAATACAGGAATAAAAAAAAATAAAAGATCGAGAAGTCTTAGCTGCAGTACATCTGTAGCCATTTCAGTCACTCAAATCGCTAGCTCAGTCGCACGCGCAAGTTTCTTTCAATTCAAATTCAAATTATGTATAGACATTCAATTATTTCTTGATACTTGTCGCTCCGCTACGCTCCCTCTCTATCGTTGTTGTTTTTATAAAGTAACTAACAGAAAGTAGAAATAGTTCCCGGTTATATTTGTGCACAATCTAATCTTCCTATCTAAGGTAAGTGCATGGTATTTTGTTGTTAGAAAAATTTTACAAAAGCAATCAGCTGATTTAAGGTTAGGCCAAAAAGTAAATAAAATTATAACTCGACGAAATTTGATAACTTCTATTTCGTAAACATTAGTTTTGCAATAAGTACATTTTGTAACCGTTGCGGTTATATTTCATTAACTCGCTGTAATGTCCACATGGTGTGGTTTTTGCGCAGAATTGTCAATTAATTATTGAGTTTGATCTTTTAATATGGCTTTTTGTAGGTACTAGGTACTTATATTTGTCTACAAATGTCTGTTCATTCATTTGAATGGTGATTTCATTCATTGTTTATTTTTACCTTGGTTTCATATAGCCTCTATTTGACTTCTCCAGATATTATGTCATACTTTTTGAACTCATTTTATAAAGTATATTATTTAATAATTATTATGTGGAAAATGTGTATAATTATGTGTATTTTCCACTTCATTATTATTACATAAAAAATTATAAATAAAAATTCTAAGAACATATTTATTTTGCCCATCAACCCTTATCAGTGACTGGCAATTTTTTTTAATATTAATTTTAGCAATACCATTTTGATTTTAAGTGAAAAAAGACACATTGAATCTTATATTTTGTAAGTATAAAAGAGATTTTCTAAAGTAAAGAGTTAGTATAAGAAACATAATTCCCAACTAATGATAAAATGGAATCTTTCACCTAAATAAAATATTTTAATCTATATATAAAATATTTACTTTAAACAGACAACTAAATATAGAGAGAAAAAAAATTAAATATACAATCTATGGTAATTGATTTTTTAAAACCATTGATACCATTTTTATGCGCAAAAATATGTGAGAAAATAATAAGCATTAAGATTTTAGGTATTGTTATATGTGTTTGCTTATTTTTTTACATAATATTGTATAGATTTAATTACTATAATAAAATATCTTGTTTTTTATTGACCATTATAGTAGCTTAGTTCTTTGATTAGCAAGTATAGTGAAACCCTATAAGATAATTTATATAATGAATGTTTTTACAGTACCCATGTGATTCAAAAGACCTTGCTTAAATTATTCAATTTTAAATAAATATTTTTTCATTTGTTAAATAATAATATATAAATAAATTTGTCTCAATAACTATATGTGGAGAATGGAGTGTCTGGACACTATATTTCCTTTTCCTACCTTAATTAATGAGGAAGACGGATGTAAAACTAAAGATAATTTTATATTAACAGTTTATATGCTTTCTCCAATTATATTCTCATCCTTATTGTTCTAAGTGTTAATCAAATATGAAATCCTGTTGAATCATCATCTAATCAGCTAAATTTTTTTTTATTACTTTACAAAAATCTGTAGATGATATGATACATACAATAAGAAAAAGAAGAATATATATTATATATTCTTCTTATTTTTATCTTCTGGTCTGGGTTCTTACTGTCTCACATAGCTTATTATTGTCTCACATATTTTTGTGCATAATAATTATTACTAGTATAACATTTATTTTATCCGTTGGCAAAACCCAAAAAAATATGCTAAATAGCGATTGCTATTCTTGAGTACTTTTATATAAATAAATAAAACATAATATTAATTTATTATATTATTCATTTGTTTAGAAATTATTTATTTATTTTCAACCCTATAAAGAAATAAAATATTATTTATTTGTGTATATAGCTGAAAATAGTAACTACATAATATTTAGCAAGGTTTGGTCCTCCTCTCCAGTTACTCATATGTAAAATATAAATTAAATTTTACCAAAACCAGTATAAAATAAATTTTATACTGGTAATAATATAACTAGTACTAATCTAAGTAATGCTAAGCTAGCTGCTAGAGCTTCAAGAGAGCATTGATAATTTGTTGGTGATAGAACTCTATGTTCCGTTTCCTACTAATAAAACAAGATATAAGAGAGAAGTACCTATATATATTTGAATTTTAAAACGAAGATTCAACTAGATGCAGGAAAAAGATAACAAGAATTGGCAAAAATACTAACGAAATATTTAAAATATAAACATACTTACTTAATATGTTTTGAAGTAAATATTTTTATTTAAGAAAACATGATGCAATAGATGTCAGTGAAAAATAATATTTGTGTCAGTTCGTACGTAAACAAATATATATCGATATCAATAACGGCTTGGGCGAACATGTTATTGCCCTATTTAGTGTGGCCTGTCGTTAATTTTATAGGTCCTTACAGTTAGAGATAATATGCTATTAACTATACTGGAGGTCCCTTATTATATTCGTTGTGTGAGAAATCGGCTTATGATTTTTTTTGACTTAATTCTATATTAGTACTTATTTTTAAATTTACGTAAATAATAAACAGGAGTTTAGCCTAATTATATTTCGTTATTAAAGAATTTTTATTACTTGCCACATATCTTTGTTGTATTTTAATACAAATGTATTAAAGTACAACAAAGATATAAGTGATAATAAATATTAAATCAGCAGCCGAGCCGGGCCCTGGCTTTTTTAAAAATAAGTTTTTTTTTTACTTATTCCTAAACTCTTTATAGGTTTGATTTCCCAGTGTTTGAGGTGTTAAAGCTGTTGCTTGCATTCTTTAGATAAACGTGCTAATCTCAGAAACTACATGTTATAAACCAAAAAATTTCGAGGACGACTTTAGACTATGCGTGCTTTGCCTCGACAGTTGAGCGAAGAAATGAAAATAATAAATATTTAATTTCCTCGAGTGGGAATCGAACCCACAACCTTATGCCCTTGGATCACGAATGGCCTCTGTTAAAACTAGTAAGAAAAATAATTATTATGAGTCTTAGCGAGATACGTATTCGTCTTAATTACTTTATATATATTGTACTAATCTTAATTACACTACAAGGAATCCGTTTTTACTAGTAATATTAAATAGAAAAACTGATAATGTAAGTTAGCAAAGGTCTTTGAGTACGGTAAAAAAGCTTAAAAAAAGTATCGTTGTTCGTAAATCTATATAAATAAAATACATGCTAAATATGTTTATATTATATGGAATATGAATTTATTTATTTATGTATGTATCCATACCTATATTATAAATTCGAAAGTAACTCTGTCTGTCTGTCTGTCTTTTACGCAATCAGGCCCAAACCGCTAATTTAATTGTGATAAAATACACATATAAAGATACTTGAGGGTCTCGGGATGAATATAGGATACTCTTTTCTATCATATTTGTAATATTTTCGATATACACCAATATATTAAAATACTTATTAATTTAACATGCAATTTATTCCGCCATGTTAATAACAACCGTCGCTATGCAACCATTGCTAAGCAACGATTTGCAAAATTTGTTGTTAGGAAACGTCATCCAAAATGAGCTTGTTTAACTCATCTCTCTATTGAAAACTGAAAATAATTTCATAAATATATTTCATAAATATTCGTATAGTTAGTTATTTATAAATATGTGATATGTGCCTATTTAGATTATTTGGTTTTTTATTACTATTTTTTATAGTTTCGTTTTTACTACTTACTATTTTGTCTTTAGCGTTTTTATTTATTTCCACTGATTTATGCCATCTAGAATCCATTGTTGTCAACGATGTTTTTATTTTAAATATTAGATATGGATTGTAACCCACAACGACTGTAGTATCAGCCGATTACGCGAACAAGTCGTTTATGTTTGTTTATAATAATTATTTTAAGTCAACACGACCTCGTTACAGTTATCATATTAAAATTTTCCTTTCATCTGTCTATCATTAGATAATATCCAAGTTATATAAGCAATATTGACCATTGGTTCAACAGACATTCCTATGTTTGTACTATCGCAATCGTTGTCAATTAAAGGGCATTGACAGGACATTCTAAAGCAATCTAGATAAAAAAAAATCAGCTTCACGTCATACCCCGCGCACTGCAACGTAGGCATAGGGAATCTAGTGTTAAGACATTCCGTTTCTCACTTTCCGCCGAATTTTGGATTGGAATTAAAAAATCTTTGATGAATATTAATTATGAAATACAAAGCTTTACGCTGTTTCCCGCATCTAGTAGGGTAGGTAAAGGGAGCCTAGTGTTAAGACCTAGACTAGTTTATTCTCTCGAGTAGGAGTAGAACCCACGACCTGTGGCATTACAGTCACACGCTTGTAGTAGCCCTGCGCCATAACTGACCTTAACAAAATATAAATCTTCATATTTTATAAAATTTTGTATCTACCAAAATATTTAAACATAATTTCTTTATCTCTTACCAGCCAAACACGTGTCAGTTTGAAAGTCCAGTAATTTGATATTTGGCATAGTTATTCAATATGGGTGATAAACAATTCTACTTAATATTAAAAAAAAATAGGTCTTTACGTCAGAGAGTCTAAAAATATTTAAAAAATATTAGTAAAACAATATTTATGATATATGTAATAATATTTACGTATATATTGTTATGCAGAATCTTTAGTTTATCGGTCATTTGTTTATATATGGTGTTGTGGAAAGATACTTGTAATGTCATACGATAAACTGACCCCCTACGGCTCAGCACCGCGTGATGACGACATATCAACGAGAATTGCAAACTATTTACAAGCTTGTATTAAATATATTGTAGATTGCGATCGCTCTATTATTTCAAATTTCGTCATGTTTGCTTAAACTAGGGTGTAAGTTCATAATAACATTCTGTGCGTTGTTTTCGTAACTTTTGTTTAGGCTATATTATTTTTAGCAATGCTTACATTTTGTGTTAATTATAGACTTTGGTACATTTGGTGATATATTTAATTTAATAAACATATTTAAATTAAATATAAAACATTTACAATCATTAAACATCTATCTATATGAATGTTTACAATTTAACTAAATCTACATTTTTCTTATTTTTCATGAGCCCTTCATGAGCATGATACTTAGGTATTTAGGAATACGACAATAATTTGGTGACGTTTTTTTTTTCATTAATTATTCAGATCTCTTAAAAGCGCTTCCTTGAGTTCCGTACTCATCTCACAATGCTTCCAGAATTTTTCTAGAGGTTTTCTATAATATATAGTGTATCAGTTCATGTCTAGAATATATTTCGGAGATAACACTATCAAGATTGGTAAAATAAAGAAAAAGAGTTCGGCCTCTGGGTACCAGTGTTAATACAAGCATTTATGAAATGGTCCAGGGTTTATCAATGACAATTGGGCCACAAGCATTGCTCTCTGGTATCTCTGTGGTGAATCCATGAAGTTCTAAAGAGTTTCTTTTCTAATGTTTTGAAAGATGATGATAAAATAAATTGAAGGATTCCGGACCCTTTTCATCGCACTTGTCTGTTAACTGGTATTTCTGAAACGAAGCACCTATTTGCAAAAACATTTTCTTATAAATAAACAACGAAATGGATAACCTAGCTAAAATAAGAAGATTACCTCATATCTAGATTATAAATAATTTAATAGCATAAAATAATTAAATATAAATTATAAAAAAATAGATAAATGACTTTGACGTAGATCTTTTATTTAGTTGAACAATGTCTTTAATGACTTCACTAGTGACGTTCAATTTAGACGACTTAATAACCCATTTAGCTCCATTTCTTGGTCAAATTTGTCGTCAACATCACAAAATAGGAAATGTTATGTTAGCTTATCGTTTATTATTAAATTCGGTAAACTTATTTGTGCCAAATATAATTGCGCGCTGATATCTTACTTCCACTTGTTTAGTTCCTTTGGTCTAGTGAGACGTGATTGCTGCTTGGATTTCATATATTTTTTAAATCTTATTTCAACTTTACATTTTTAGATAAATTAATATTGAATTTGATTGTGTAAGTTTATTTTGCTTATTGAATACAGTAGTCAATTAGTTAACGATTTGTATACAGAGTATAGATAAACTATTGAATTTTATGATACAATTGTTAATATAGAAAATGTAATTTATTATTATTATTACAATAGTATTTAATAGTTGTAATGATATTTTATTTTATGTACACCATTGTAATTATATAAATATCACTTAATGTTAAAGACCTTGTGAAGAAGAACTGAGTTTCATTATTGTTCCATTTCTCACTCGTTATTCTTACAATTTCCTTTAATGGCGTTGTAATAACTGTAATAAAACTATATAATTTTACTTTTTCCATATAGTGTAAGTTGTTAATGTTTTTATATGAATATTTTTTATGATAATTTTCTGCAGAAAAGCATGGAGGGTCCCGCAGGACCATCACCATGTTGCGTAGGAGAAACAACGGAGCCCATGAACAGACTTAGTATGAACAGTAATTGCGAATGCGACAAAACACAAAGTGAAGTCAGGGTGAAGAGTAAGCGATATGGAAGGGGAGCAGTGTCATCAGGTATGTAATACTTTTTTTAATTTCCGACTTTCCGCCGAATTTCGAGACATTGCATCTTGTTACCAGAACGAGGAAAGAAAAATATTAAATTATTCATTCCATCGAGTGGGAATCGAACCCACTACCAATACTACCTGTAATCGCGCTACAGCCACAAGCTTTGTCACTGCGCCATGACAACCTCATGTTTTTTATATATTCATCATATGTCAATCAATGTAAAAAAATATGATATAATTATAACACTATTTTGTGACCCACTTCTTGTCGTTCAATTTGCTTAAATATATAGACCTGATATTGTGAAATAATTCACGGTGTTGAGTTTAGCCACTTAAGAGACACTCGACAGTCGAGAGACTACACATAAGTGTAAAAATTATAAAAATGCGTGATACGTGTGAATATAAAAAAATATTTTCACGTTTTCACAATCTAGTGATAAGACACTCCGTACCACCCACTTACGACCGAATTTTGAAGGCCTTGTGTATTAAGTACTCTACGCTGCGCATTGTCTCCACATCAGAGCTAAGAAATGGAAATAACTTAGCTTCACGCTTTATCCCTAGCGGGGTAGTCAGAGAGAACGGAGCGAGAGAAACGCTACGGTCTCTACATACCTCTTTCCCCTCGTCAACTGTCATCAATCTGTCATACATGGCCTCCGGGGATCTTCAGGCTTTTTACGTGACTTTCTTCTTCCCCCTTCCTCTCTTATCACTGAAAATATAAATTTAAATTAAACTTCATTTCCTCGATTGGGGATCGAACCCACGCCAGTCGCGTTTACAGTCACAGTTTGTGCCTGTGCTACGGCTAGGCTCCTGTCCTGTTCATGCAATGGAGATGTTAATATTTTGAATACATAATAATAATAATTAATAATTATTAATATTTTTTTCAGTGATATGACTAGGAACCTCTAGGTAAAAAAATCTCAGAAGTGTAAAATTAAATTATAAATTTCAAAACATTTTTACATATTACGCGAATAATAAAAGCAAGCATGTAAAGTAGGTCAAAAAAGCGTCAATTGTGTCAAGCTTAGTAACCCTTATCTAACCGACGCGATTGTAAATTCTAATAGATTAGAAGATTGTTGCTAGTGTTTTCTTTAATAAGTTCCTCTTATCGGAACTTGAGGCTTTAGTTTAATTTTATTCTGATCTCTGAAATTTCGTCATTGTTAATTTTTGGCAATGGGTTTTTTACACTAATATTATATCATATTTTTTCCTTATAAGTTAACAAAAATTTTTTTTTGAAAGTACTTGTGAAGCTTTGGCGCAAAAGTATCATTTTGCATCAGCCAGATTTTGCAAAGTAAATGGAAAGGTTAACTAACTCTTTAAAATAAAAAATTAAAATATTGTAGTTACTTTAACAGTATATTACGCGATAATTAAATTTTCTATATATTTCTTACTTCAGGTCTTAGATAATACACTTTTATTATTGTTTTTACAGGATTGACACACGAATGCGGAGTTTTCGGTGCAATAGGAACAGGTGACTGGCCAACGCAAGTGGACGTAGGTCAAGTAATATGCCTTGGACTGGTCGCATTACAACACAGGTAGGAGTTTTTCAGCTTCACATTGTATCCTGCACACAGCAGGGTAGGCAGAGGAAACCTGATGTAAACACATAAAGTTTTCGAATTCCTCATTTTCGAATTGCCAAATTCTGGAAGCATTGCATAAATATCCCATCAAATATTTCATTTCCTCGAGTGGAAATCAAACTCGCAATCTGTCACGACTGGAGTGGTACTTGCTAATAATTTACATTATTTTATAATTTTACTTAAAATGAACGGCCAGTTGGGAAATGTTGCGTGGTGGGTACCGAAAGCCACATTGGTCAAAAAAATTAAATTTTATGAATTGAATTTACAAACATCGTGTATTATAACTACTTCAATAATTCCTAATTAACATTGTTTTAAGAGAAAAATTAAATATTATAATTTTGAATAAGCGTGATGAATTTAAATTATTCTATCAAAAGAAATAGTAATAATAATATTCATAATTTTACTTTACCAGTATTTAAATATTTCTCGCGATATGGATACACGCGATAGCCATCACCAGATGAACACGTTTTTATTTATCGTAGGTCATGGTGCAGGTTATCAATTCACACAAGTAGGTAACTTGTACTTAACGCATATTATAATAATGCAAATTAATTAAATGTGAGTGAAAGCCTTAAAAAGCTTAGTGACATTCGTTCGAGCGTGCGTTTGTAAGCGCGACGTCTGTGGGTTCGATTCCTACTCGAGAAAATGAAATATTTAATATCTATTTCCTATAGCTCTTGTAACAAGGGAAATCGCGGCCCTATGCGACAGGCAATTTGTTAAGTGGTTGCACCCAGCTTCTAAACCAGACCAGAGAGGTTGAAACTAACATCTGTCTTGTTTAGACAGATACACCGATAGTGTAACGAGGGTTTGGTATAAAATATTTTTTAGATTCACGCTGTATCCCGTACATAGCAAGTTTGGTAGAGGGGACCTAGAAACCTAGTATTAAGGTACCCGTCCGTTACCCATAAGACATTTCCGCTTTCCACTTCTTATTTCCGCCATGTCCTCGAGACATTACATGCTGCATGCGGCAGAACTTAACGCGGCAGACCGTGGAAAATGAAAATATTAAATATTTCATTTAGTAGGAATCGAACCCAAAATCTGTTGCGTTTACTGTCGTGCGATTGCTTGTGACTCAGCACCACGAAAAAAATATTCACATACATTTGTGCATAAATACAAATGACGTATTTGTATGAAACAACTAAACCACATAAATTTTGCGATGTCAAGGATTTAGTAATGTTATATGTAAATTCACATAAAATTTGATAGTTCTTAAGATAATGTTGATATAAAATACCTACTAAGCAGAATATGATAATTAAAAAAATCTGTCTAGAAATGTTGTAGAAAATTTATTTTTAAAATTAATAAAAAATATTCAATAAAAGTCACTCAATTACAAATCATTCGATTCTTAAATTATAATACAATATTAGACAACATGATTAAATTACGAAAACGATCTCTAGCAACTGAAATACTGTTTTATCATGTCAAGGGCGATTTCAATTCATCTCAGATAGTGTTGCCATTACATGAACCGGACACTGATAATAATTTGAAGATAAATTTAATAATTTATTTGAAACAGGTTTAAACTAGTGGTAACTTAGATAGATATAATTCGTTTGATATTTTTTGTTTGAAATTGAATACAATTGAAACTCGTGATTTTGTTGATATATTTTTTAAAATTGAAATATTCGTTTTAACATTATAATGTGCTTAATGCATATAATTTTCTTGTCGCTTAGTGTTATTTGCTTTAGTAAAATTTGGAATAATTTAAAGCTTTCGAAACTTGTAAACCTTTACTTTTAAATAAAAAATTAAGTATGAAAAAAAATCTTTTTAGGAAATAAATATTTAGTGTCATCAACGTCAGTCGTTTCCCGAAGTTTGATAGCAATACATAAAAAGTATTTTAAAAAGTTAAGGGGCTAGTCAATTTTGTGAAATTGAAGAGCCTTATTACTCTTAACTTTGTACACGATACCATATTTAGTTGGTACAAATTTCACTGTATTTAATTTAATTTTATATTTCTCTATCATATTTGCAAAATATATGCCTGGACAACTTGTGTATACCCAAAAAAGAGTAAACCATTAATTCAATAAAAAACTATTAAACACAACTTGGTCCACTAGAAGTCAGTCTCTATATTTATATAAATTTGTTTTTTTCTTTTCAGAGGACAAGAATCGGCGGGTATAGTGACATCAGAGGGCAAGAGCGCGCGCACCTTCAACACACACAAGGGCATGGGGCTTATCAACAATATATTTAATGATGAAGCCATGAAAAAACTGAAAGGCAACCTTGGAATTGGTCATACAAGGTTAGTTTTAACAACTTCATTTTTATTAGCTTCGCATTTTAATCCGCATATAGAAGCACAGCTGCACGTTTGCCTGTATCCAAAGGAGTGTTGGTACCGACACTGTTATACGTCAGCGGAACGTGGGTATTACAGAAGAAGAATGAAAGTCAGTTAAGCTGATTGTCAGTTTAGCTGACTGAACTCGCAAGGAAGAGATAGATAGAATGGCAGGTACTGACGAGGATGTCACGGTGAGAATGAAGAACGTGCTTAGCTGGTTTGGGCACGTCGAAAGAATGAGTGACGAAAGAACGACAAAAAAGATTTGTGAAGGTGTAGTGAGCATCTCATGTTCTCTTTTAAAGCACATAAAATGAACTTAAGTAATGACAAACACAATAACATATATTATTTATATAATATTTTGTACAGATATTCAACATCAGCGGCGTCAGAGGAAGTAAATTGTCAGCCGTTTGTAGTACACACGGCGCACGGGGAGCTCGCGGTGGCACACAACGGGGAACTTGTTAATTGTAGCAGTTTGCGTAAGATGGTAAGAGAAAGAGTACTTTCTTGAGAGTTAGTTCGCTCTGCTAGTCAGCTGTAGATGGCTGCGTACATTTGATTTTAAGATTCTATTTTACTTTTAATTATTGTCTTCTCGAGTTAAGTTCAGAAAACTATAAGGAGGCCACGACTCGTCGAATGTACTATAAGTATAGTTTATTGTATTATTTAAGCAGGATTTTTATTTTAAAAATTGATGTGGTACAGCAAAAGCCATACTTTCCGTGACTATAAAGACATGGGTAGTGTGGGTTTTTAAATGGTTTAATAGTTTTAATTTTTTGGTCCAAATCTATTACAATTTAACAAGCGAAATGTATTTTTTTATTTAAATATAATGTTAGTAAATTTCTGTATTACAATTTTGGACATAGCAGAATTTTGTACCAGCTTTTGGTCTTTTGGATTCAAAACCGTCTATCCAATTTCCAGTATTTTCTAATATTGAATCTTATAAACAGGTATTAGGCCGTGGTGTAGGATTATCAACTCATTCGGACTCTGAGCTTATCACACAAGCACTTTGCCTGAACCCACCAGAGGGAGAAAACAATGGACCGGACTGGCCTGCTAGAATTAATAATCTTATGAGGTTTGTTTAAATTGAATTTATTACAATTATGTTAAACTATTTAATTAAAAACATTATATAAATACATATAAATATGTTGATAATTTTTTATGTTTTTCTTTATTACCATTATTATATCCCCAAAAGAACTATAGATGCATCCTGCTCCGATTCTATTCTTTAAATTAATTCTGTGAATCAGTTTTCCTGTGTTTTTATACAAAATAATAAAATACATTATATTCAATTCCAGGCTGGCTCCTCTAAGTTATTCATTGGTGATAATGCTCAAAGACAAAATATATGCTGTGCGAGATCCCTATGGGAATAGGCCACTGTGCCTCGGCAAGATATTGCCTCTGGGATCATCATGTATGTACTGTTTTTATATATTTTAATAATATATAGCTTTATCTGCTTATTAGAGCAAAGGAATGAAAATAATTAATTTTTCTGAGTGAGTATCGATTCCACAATCGTTGCGTTTACAGTCATACAATACTTGATATTTTTTTGTGGTAATACTAGAACTATTCTCCTGTTTCTGGCCGTAATAAATAATAAATGACGTCACACGAATTTTATGATGATTTAAAATAAATTGTTTCGAAATTACGTTTGTATTTTAGGATTTCTTGTCACACTTCGTCGAGATGTCGACTTCTTCCACTTTCTTAACGTGTGACGTAATTTAGGATGACCCCTTATAACTTATAGTATTTAAAATGGATCTAAACTTTTGCAAATGTTATTATATCGCTCATATGCCGCAAGAATGTCGTAGTGACATTTTTTTTTCGAAAAGTATATGTACAATATAGTTAAATGTAAAGACTATTTAAAAAACTTTGACTACGGCTTGTTATTTTTCATACAGTGCAAATACGTCATTGTTTTACCAAATGACCGATACAATACTAAACGCAGTCCTCGGCCTCGTTACCAGAGTGAGTGGGAATCGAACCCACGCGCGTTTACAGTCGCACGCTTGTGTGTAAATTACCGATATAAAAATCAGCATTACGCATATCCCGCAGCACGGTAGGCAGAAGGAACCTACTGTTAAGACACTCCTATCCTCTATATCATTTTTCGCTGAATTCTGGAGGTATCAATTAGCGATATCATAATAATAAATAATGTTATCATTGAATGTGGTCTTTCAGATGTCTACAAATCATCATCATCGAAGCATGCCACGGGTAATGCATGACATACACTTTATCATTATTTCATTTAAATGTGATTAACAATGTCCCTATTAAACTATAAGGGAATGCATGAATGAATGAAACAAAGTATGAAGAATCCATGTTTTTATCATTATCCATCCTTATAAGTAATGTATTTCTTTTTGTCGTATTTTGAAATTAACTTTAAATTTCATCATCATTAGTTTAATTTTTTTATTACCAACATGTTAAAATTGGGTAATTGTTTAATTGGCATGTGTGTTTGTCTTTGAACTTACATATTATAACATTAAAGAGTAAAGTTTGCTACAAAATGTATAAAAAAAAACTTGTGCATGAACATTATATTATATTTCTTTAATTTAAAAATCCATAGTGCTATCTTTTTCTTTTTAATTTAAAAAGCAAAGGATGGCCTAATAACTAATAAAGTATGTGAATGTGAATGAGTAAAGTTTGCTGCCAAATTAAATTAAAAAAGCATATATATGAACATGCTTTAATAATGGAATAAAAATAAAGTATGTTTTAAATAGATTTAATAGAACTAAAAAGACTTATAAGTGTATTAATATTGACAGTCCTTATGAATGGTAGTGCGAAGAATGGTTTAGAAGACAAAGCCGAAGGCTGGGTGGTGTCTTCAGAATCCTGCGGTTTCCTTTCTATTGGTAAGTTATTTTTGTATTTATGTGTATTTTTTGTGATTATTGATTTCTTGTTCTTTGATTAAAGTAACTTTCGTTGTAGATTTTCAATTTTCCGATAATTTTATCTTATCCTACTAATATTTTGACATGAAATTTTGTAGGATGGATGTTCCAATTTTATGCAATAACTATTGAATGGATTTTGATTAAACTTTACAGTAACATAGTTTATTTGTCAAAATTACAAATAGATTAAAATTTATGAAAAGTTTTTATATAATTTGGTTATAATATAACAATAACTTTTAGCAGACCAAGGTATATTTTTTAAAATGGCTTCTAGGTCGGAATTAAAACCGAAATCAAAACAATTAATTCAGTTAAATAAACGCAAACTGAAAGCCTAAAATTGTAGAACTGTCTTATCACATTAATATATAAATAAAATAATAAATTGATATAGAATGGATTTGTTATTTCTTAGTAACTCTATATCGGTATTTATTATTATTTACTTCAGTAGTGTAGCAAAAATTTCCCACAAGTAAGATATTCTTATCAGTTTGTTATTGTGTGAATGTTTATTGTTTACTTTTACATAATTGTTGAGTACAATTATAAATGCACATGACATTGTAAATATTGTAATATTTTTTTTTGTTATTAAAAATGTGAATATATTTTTTTATTTTTTTATTTTTATTTTATTTGTAAAAGGTTCACCAGCAGTTGTTACAATAATACTTATAATCTAACACATTCACTTTCACAAAAAAAAGAACTTAATTGTACAACTATACAAAGGTAAACACAGCATGCAATTACATAATTGTTTTACTTAAATCTAATGTTTATTAAATTAAATGCTAATCAACTTGTATGCAGTTTAAGTGCTAGTTGATGAAACTTATTTGATATTTTTCAAGATATTATTGTGAAATTTACTTATCGAATCATAAAATACATCCGTAACCATACTATAGTCGTTTAGAAGTTTGCTCATACGAGGAATTGCTGAATTGGAACCGAGTACAGTGCGACGAAATGGGATAGATAGTGGTGCAATTTTAGACCTAGGATAGCAACGAGGGACTTTGAAATTAAAGCTACTTAACAATTGAGGACAGTCAATATAATTATTTAATATTTTATAAACAAAGCGAATATCTAATAAAGTTCTACGATTGTCCAGTGATATCATTTTAAAATATTTTAACCTCTCGCTATACGAAGTTAACTTTTTAACGTTTCCTGTAGAAAATGACAGATTCCACAAAAAACGCTTTTGAAGACGTTCCAGTCTCAAAATATGTGTGGCGTAATGTGGTCGCCACACTACACTGCCATATTCTAAAATACTTTTTATGAGACTATTATATAAAATAATTTTAGTGTTTGGTTTGAGAAAATTTTTTGACATGCGTATTACAAACCATAACTTTTTGGATGCTTTTTTTATCGTCAGTTCAATATGTGGCAAGGAAGTCAGTTTTGAATCTAAGACTACGCCTAAGTCCTTTAATGTTCTGACCTCTTCAAGTATAATTTCTTTAATGGAGTAAAATGAAGGAACAGATCGTGCATTACGTGTGAATTTTATGTGTCTACATTTAGCTGCATTTACGCTCATGCCATTATCATTGCACCATTCAACTAGGCGGTCAATATCCTCTTGAAGTAAAATTGAGTCCTCCAATGTTCCTACGGCTCTAATAAATTTAACATCATCAGCAAATATATACGGAGTTGAGTTCTGAAAACACACTATAATATCGTTTATGAAAATATTGAAAAGAGTAGGACCCAAATGGGAACCTTGAGGTACTCCTGATAAGCATACTTGAATATATGATTTATATCCGTTTAATACAACATAAAAAGAACGATGTTTTAAGTATGATGAAAACCACTTTATTAATGGACCCATAAAACCATAGGCGGCCAGTTTTTTTAATAAAATATCATGCGGCACACGATCGAATGCCTTGCTCAAATCAGTATAAATTGCATCTATTTGTAATCGCTCATCAATCGCTTGAATTACAGAATCGGTGAAAGTAACAAGATTTGTGATAGTTGATCTACCTTTTACAAATCCGTGTTGTTGATCTATCAAGGAAGGTTTAAAGTGGGAATTGATAATAGGACAGATAAGATCCTCAAATACCTTGGCAAAGTGCGACAGTATTGATATCGGTCGATAATTTTTGACCATAGTTTCATCTTCCTGCTTATGCACAGGAACGACTTTAGCTTCTTTCCACTTTACAGGAAATACTCCAGACCTAAGCGACTCGTTATATAAGTAATAAAGTGGCAATGAAAGATTACTCGC
This sequence comes from Heliconius numata, assembly GCA_016802625.1. Classification (NCBI taxonomy): domain Eukaryota; kingdom Metazoa; phylum Arthropoda; class Insecta; order Lepidoptera; family Nymphalidae; genus Heliconius; species Heliconius numata. The sequence goes on along the minus strand of JAEBDU010013430.1, from coordinate 3,026,815 downwards.
GCACTCAACAATAAACCTAGAAGGAATATTATCTGATCCAGCTCCTTTAGAAATATCAAGTGTTTTGAGCTTATTAAGTATATGTTTTTCGCAAATTTCTACATAAGATAATGGGGTATTATTTTTTTGAACAGAATAAACATTTCTAATTGCATTAATATCGTTGGAGCCTGAAGGAGAATTACAAACAGATGCAAAATATTGAGCAAAGAGATTACAAGAATCTTCCCCGTTGCTAGCAGTTACTTTGCCGTTACTTAAAGTAGCTGGATATATACTCTGATGTTTTTGAGAATTTTTGACAAAATTGAAAAAGTATTTAGGATTTTTTTTTATACTTTGTTCAGTGTTTTGAATGTACGTTTGAAATGATTCAGAAGCTAATTTCTGGCAACGTCTGCTAAGCAATCTCAGAGTTAGTTCATCCATAGGATTATTATATATTTTATATCGTTCCTTTATTTTTATTTTTTCATTTAGACGTCTAATAAACTTTTTAGGAAGCCAAACCGGGAATTTATTGCATTTATTCTTAGATAAAGGTACAAACATGTCAATAGATCTTTTTAGTATGTTGTAAAATGTTAACACCATTTCATCAATACATTCACACTTATAAAATTCCGTATGCCAATCTATATCCGCTAAATATTTATTTATAGAACCATAGTCAGCCTTATAAAAATTTAATCGTTCGAGATTTGTATTAATTGTTAGTCTATCTGATGTTTCCGTGTTTACTTTAAATTCAATTGGTGGGTGCAATGGATCACTCTTACATAAAACGTCAATTGCTTCTGTCACATTACAGTATGGTATATCTGTTAACACAAGATCAAGAATTTTATTTGAGCAATTTATTACATTGTTACACTGTCGTAAGTTATTCATTGCACAGAAGTCCACTAAAGATTGGCAAATTGAAGAGATCGGTTGAATGTAATGAGTGTTAGATGTACTCCAGTTTATGTTACTGAGATTAAAATCTCCAACAAGGCAAGTGTAAAGATTATGGATTTCAGATACTCTATTATAATTAGCTAAAAAAGTTTCGAGTAACGCTTTATTTACTGGTGGTGGTAAATATACTACACATAAAACCATATGACAAAGTTTATTATTTATAGGTGTATTTATAACAACCCACAAATCTTCGCAATTGCCCTGCCATTCAATCATATTTTTAGAAGAAATATGTTTTTTTACAGCAATCAAGACACCACCTCCGTCTTTCTTTTTAGAATTACTATCAATCATCCGATCTCTCCTAAAAACATTATAATTATTCCCAAACAACATATTACTACAAACAGTTTCATTTAACCAGGTTTCCGTAAGCACAATTATATCAGCGTTCACACACAATAAATTACAATAAAAATCTCTTGTTTTTGTTCGTAAACCACGAACATTTTGATAATAAATTGTTATTGAAGAGAATTTTACGCAAATTACCTATTTAAATTACACTGATACAATTAATTCTAATTTATTTTTTCTAAATAATCAAAACTTTTTATTACTTTAAACTCTGAGCTATCATCTTTTCTCATATAAATTTTTCCGCTTCTGACCCATACATATTTATAATTAATTTGCTTAGATTTTACCCTTGCAGCAGCATGTAGTGCCTTATTTGTGGGTGACAGATGTTCAACTACATAAATAGCTTGTTTATGTCCTTTGATATCAATATGAGATGTATTCAGTTTATCCGCGGGATGCGATTTATTATATTTTATACAAGCTGCCAATAAGCTGTCTCTAATTTTTTGAGATGTCAACTGAACAACTATAGAACGGGGACGATTGCTGGATCGATTAGACTTTGCAACCCGGCTACATGCTGCTATTGTATCTTCCGTAATATTACAACCCACTGCACTACCTAATTTAGTGACTATCTCTATAATGTTTTCTTGTCGGTTTTCTGGGACACATTGTACTTCAATATTATTTAAACGTGCATGCTGTTCCATTAAGTCAATTCGGTAGCTTAATTTTTTTACAGTCGAGTGCATTGTGCTATTTTCCTCTTGTAATGTTTTAAGCGTATTTAAGGTTGACTTATGTTCCTTAAGAAGATCTTCATACTGATTGCTTAAAAAATTTATGGAATTCTTCATATCTGTAAATTCCTCACGTACCGATTGTAATTCTTCAGAGAGTAGGCTTTTCATTGAGTTTGTTATTTCCGTAACTAGTTCGATTTTGTGAGAATCCATAATTTCTTCGATAATATGTTGCATATTTTCTGCAGTAACTTGCGAACTAGGTTCTTCACTGCGAGGGGAAGAGCTTGCTAACCGCTTGTTCGATCTCTTGGTTATGTTAGAATCTTCCTTATATTTGGATCCAGGTCTCACTTTTATAGGAGTATTATCAGAAGAAATATTTTTCTTTTTGGACTTGCACAGCGGACATTTCCATTCCGAAGTTAGTTCCACACTAGTGTCATATTCTTGGTGCTCTTTACCGTACAAACAACTCCAATGATACGCCATGTTACACACAGAGCAACGTATGAATTTCTCGTTCGTACTATGTTTATTCATGCAACATCCCCAAGATAATCGCGAAGACATTTTTAAATTTTAAGTAAAAAATGTCACAAAAAAAAAAAAAAAACTGTTTAACAAATAACAAATTATTATACAGTAATAAATGCTCTGAAGATATCAAAAAATAATATTTATTTTTTTGCGCAGTAATAACGGCTCTCGCATAAAAAGTTGCGAGGGTAGTTTGTTTTTGTATGCAAAAACAAAGATCCGCTGCACTAAACTGATTGTTTCTTGTTTAGATCTATACACTGCATATATTATTTAACCACGTAAACTGTCACTGAGATAAAGAATTCAAGTTGAGATAATTGCACTTTTTAATAGTTTATATGCACTTTTTCTTTGTAAAACAATCAAATACTCGGGAGCAACTATCACACGTTTACTTGCTCGCTCGCGCGTCGCCCCGTTAATGTATAATATATAAAATAGATATCAATACATTTTTATAAAAACATTATTACTATCGCTAAGACTATGATGAGTATATTATGTTAGTCTTATTGGGTTACTACAACTGATTCGAATTAACAAAAAATGTTTTGTTGTATTGATCGGGAAAGACTATGTTTTATCACGTTAATCAACCCACTATACGGTTATTATACTTTTAAGAATAAATCTTAAAAGAAAAATTATCATCACCTCCAGGTGCACGCTACGTGAGAGAAGTGTTACCAGGCGAGATTGTAGAAATGTCACGGCACGGCATTCGCACTGTCGACGTGGTGGAGCGTCCCGCCGGCAAGCACCAGGCCTTCTGCATCTTCGAATATGTTTACTTTGCGAGAGCCGACAGTATCTTTGAAGGTAAGTGCACAATTTGGTATTGATGCATTAAAATAATTTCTAGCAAAAGCAAGACTCTTCTGTCTGATGCAATACCGGTTGCCTCCCGCTCATCCATGTAGTCCTAGAACTGGGATGTCTGGTGGAGCACGATAAACTAAAGTAGGCCTTACTTGACACCATATCTAAAGTACAGTTGGTGGTACACCTTGTTGAGAAGTACCAGGTTTTCTAATGATTAGTAGCATCTGAAGAATCACCTTCATAACATGAGGTACAGCATAACACCATCATAATATGAACTATATATTTCCTGCATACTCATGTACACCTGTTATTTCGGCGCATCATGTTATAGTACCTCACTTACTTACTCCTTTACTCACTCACTCACCATTGTAATTTTTATCAATTAAATGTTCGTTATACTTGCTATTCAGGTCAAATGGTGTACTCAGCGCGACTACAGTGCGGGCGCATGTTAGCGCGCGAGTCGCCCGTAGACGCCGACATCGTGTCCTCCGTGCCCGAATCTGGAACCGCTGCTGCACATGGTTATGCTAGACAGGTACTCTTATTGATTTTGGCTTCACGCTGCATCTCTTATATATCAGGTTAAGCTGAAGGAACCTGAGAACCTAGTGCTAGGACACTGTTCTCATTAATAAAAATAATTGTATTAACCAATAAAAAATATTTTTTCCTCGCCAGTCCGGAATACCATTCATGGAAGTGCTCTGCAAGAACAGATACGTGGGGCGCACTTTCATTCAACCCTCAACCCGCCTACGCCAACTTGGGGTCGCTAAGAAATTTGGTGCCCTCTCTGAGAATGTGCGAGGAAAACGTATCGTGCTTATAGATGATTCGATTGTGAGAGGAAACACTATTGGACCTATTATAAAGCTGCTAAGGGATGCTGGAGCTGCTGAGGTGAGTTGATTTTATTTTTATTTCTTTTTATCTCTTCACGCTGTATCAAGCAGTTAGAAGTGTATGCAAAGGGAGTCTCGTGTTACAGCTGTCCTCTCTCATCTTTCCGCCGAATTTCGGAGGCATTGCGTGTTAAATGCCGCTATTTCTCGACACCAGAGTGAAGAAATGAACATATCAAATATTTCATTTCCTCAAGTGTGAATCGAACCTACAACCAGCCGTGTTTACAATCACTCTCTTGTCTCTACGGTCTCTGACGTTTTAAAATTTTATAAATCTCACTTTATTTTTTTCACAGGTACACATTAGGATAGCATCCCCACCTCTCAAATACCCATGTTACATGGGCATCAACATACCGACTAGGGAAGAACTTATCGCGAATAAAATGGATTCTTTCAAATTAGCTGAACATGTTGGTAAGTAAATCATATTACAAACTAGCCCGCTCGCGGCTTCACCCGCTAGAAATAAACAATTGTGAATTACTTCCGTGTTCTAATAACATTATCATTTTAAAGGCAACATCCATACATTGAAAAGTAAAGTGGCAGTCAATTCAATAATTAAATTGTTTTGTAGCAATTCAGTCGAAGCAAATACTTTAATTGATATAACTTTTTTTATTAATGAACCGATTTAAATTAGACAAACACCGAGTCTAAATGTTAAGGGAAGCTTATAGCAGCAGCAGCAGGTGCTCAAGCGTACGACTGTAAACATGACGGCTATGGGTTCGATTCAAACCGGAAAAATGAAGCATTTCATATTTTCATTTCCTCGCTCTAGCAAACTAGACAAAACACAGCTGTCAGTTCTGCTACTCAATAGGCAATGCCTCAAGAATTCGGCGAAATAGGCAATGAAAGTCTCTTAACACTAGGTTCCCAGGTTACTCATGGGGTGAAGATAAAACAATATATGCTCGTATTATGATAATGTTATATGCGTGACACATCTTTGATGTAATTTTAATATTTTATTTAACAACTATTTTATTTTCCAAAACAGGCTCGGACAGTCTCGAGTACCTCAGTGTAGAAGGTCTAGTAAGTGCGGTACATTATAACATGAAGGTGACACCGAGCGATGGTGTTGGGGGTCATTGCACTGCTTGCTTAACCGGAGATTACCCTGGAGGACTGCCTGATGACGTCGACTGGTGAAACCTCGTCCTGGGAAAACCCCGGATATCGATATAACGAGTAGTTATACATAAGTAGAAGTACATATACGTAAGAGTGTATAGAATAAATGTTTTATGTTCAAAGCTATGAAATAATGCAAAACTTTTTCGTTTAGCCAATCAAAAAATGTGAATATAGCTGAGTGTGTTTTAACTAATGGTAGCCAAAAAACTTTAATTTCAATATAACTTTAAATCTCATCAAAATAGGTTTAGCTGGCTACCGTGCAATATAATTGTTAATTAATTCTCGTATTGAAATTTTATTTTTTAATAATGTTATGTCAAAGCTCAGTGTTTCTTTTAAATACAATGATTAATGCAGAATAAACAGATTTGTAATATTTGTTAGTATTCAAATTTTCAAGATTTCATAATTTAGTTTTAGATGAAATAAGTGTTATTTCATTTAATAAACTGTATAATTTTATCTAAATTAATATAAAAAATATATATACAGTTAATGCATATTTCAAGCTTTATTCTTTTCAAAATATTTTATTCATTACTAGTAAAACCAGTTAATGTGGCGCTTTTTCATAATATTTAATTTTAAAGTAATAATTTTCATACAAAGATATGGTATCTTAAAAAACTATTAAAAAAAACAAAACATTATTGCAAAAGTAAATAAATAATAATAATGTTTTAACTAATACTATACTCGCATCATTTTTGTAATATGTATAGATCAAAAAATATTATAGGTTTGGTAGTTCCCTATTTTTATATTTAATACGTTTTTAATAGATTAAATTTAGTATTAAGAAGATTTTTTAATAGATTTGAAGCCGTCATCGTGGTGTAGCGGCATCGCGTCTCATTAAAAAGGCAACTCTTGTTTGTTCGATTCCCACTTGAGGGAATAAGTTGCAAGACAAAGCGCGTCGTTGAGTTCCGCCGCTCAACACGCAATGTCTCGATTCAAATTGAACACTGGGACCGCTCTGCATATCCTGCTATACACGGGAGACAGCGTGAAGCTAAAAAAAAATATGGAAATGAAGTAACATTACCATTTGATTCTCTCTCTTACGCCCATTTAAGACCTTAATATTATAAAGACAATAATTGGGACCAATGAAAAATAAATATTACCTAAGACTATTTCACATGTTTTTTGCATGTAACTCGAAAACTCAGACACTCGATTTTTTTTATTATACATAAATATATTATATTTAGATATATTTTAGATACTTTCCTAAGTAGAGGTTGTATTTTTAAATGTTTGATTATAAGGCCGAGTCGTGCTGGTTTCGACTTGGTTATATTTTAAGACCTTATTTTATATTCGAGCGTTATAGTGATTTTTTTATTAATATTATATGTAAAAGTCAACTGAAAATTATATAGGAACAATATGTTTATTATCTTTTACTGTTTTCTTATATACGATTTTTCTATTAATAATGTAATCAAGAAAACAATAAAAGATTGTTCGATTGTAATAAAAAAAAAAACAAGTTAAATTAGGTTTAAATAATAAGCAATATGTTGTCAGAATTGTGCCTTATAATGTCATATATATTGATCTGATATGTTCTCGAGTAATACAATTTTAAGTATTTACTGTTTATGTACATTCCGATGTTTTATTTTTATCTTTTTTAAATAAATACATTTAAGGGATTTTTCTAGAATATTCTTTTATCCATATCTTTAGGATTTTGAAAATGCCCTATTTTAGGTTTTATATAAATAGGAGGAATAAAATATTTGATATTTCAATTTTCTCGGTCTGATAGCGAGACACAGCGCGGCGTTGAGTTCCACCATACAACACGCAATGCATCAAGAATTTAGCCTAATGTGGGAAACTGAGTGTCTTAACACTAGGTATTCAGGTTGCTCATATCTACCTTGGAATACAGCAAAAAGATAATAAATAATTTGTCCTTCAATAATCATTGTGTTTGACATAAGACAAAAAGTGTATCTTTTTAAATAACTGGGAATAAATAAAACGAAAATAGATATATTAATTTACAACTAATATTAACGGGGGTAACATAACATTAAATGTTCAGCAGAGAGGAATCAATCCGTAAAGTCAGAAATTTTCAAAAAACGTTTAGTATAATTTTATAACAAAATCTGATTTTTTTAGCTCATACACAAAATGTTATTAAAACAAATTTTAAAAAATGTTTTTTTCTATAAAGATTCTTACACATTTAAGACAGTACGGTTAGCTGTAGATGGCTACACAGATTAATTAATTTTAAGATTATTCTTACTTTTGATTATTTTCGACTTGTGGACAGTACTGTACAACATAAGTTGAAACAAAAACGTAACGCTTAATGGACAGAGCGGTTTGACAGTGTGGCTTAAGTTTCAATCACGCTACGTTTAGATTTTCATACGTTTTCTAATAAAGTATATTCAGTTTCTAACACATATATAATTTAAAATTGTTGACATTTTCGTATTACCATACATAATATAAAAGCTTCTACAACTTTGAATTAGAAGTTTTATAAATATAGTATAGTATCGGAGACCAAAACCTTTCTGCCTTACATCCAACAAATATATACATATATTAATTAAATTATCACATTAATAACATTTAATACTCATATAACTAAATATAATGAGGTCCCTACCACCTGGTCGTCGATTATACAGATTCGTCATTAGCCGGATTAAAAATCGTGAAATAGAAAACAAAACTTCGATCATGTATATTCTGTCATAATTAGTCGAAAGTTAATAATTAATTTAATAAATATTTATACTTTTCAAAAGTTGGAATAAATTTTATTAATACACACAGTAATATCAACAAAAAACTTTCTGTCAAACATTCGATTATCCAATTGACAACAATAAGTCCGATCAATCAGGATTCTGGAAACTGAAATACCTTTCCGGATTCCAGAATATGGATGTTGGTTCCAATTTCATGCAAAAACCACTAAACAGTTTATACATCACAATCACATATAGGCTGCAAATAATGTAAAATATTTTGTATCATTTGACTATAATACAACTACAACAATAAGCGGGCGAAGCCGCGTTTGGTTTGCAAGTATAAATTATAAAACAAATTGATTAAAAATTCTGTTTTCCCACCAAAGCTTCAATATCATCAACCTCCTTTACACATGCGTCTGTCAACACCAGAACACCGTCGTCGGTTATGAGAACGTCGTCCTCTATTCTAATACCGACTCCGCGGAACTCTGGAGGCACTGACGTGTCGTCCGGACGGATGTAGATGCCTAGAAATATTTAATAAAAATAATAAAAATCTAATCAAATTAGCTTCACGCTGTGTCCCGCACAGAGCAGGGTAGGCAGAGGGAACCTAGTAGTTCCCTAGCGGAAGACAATCCGTTACCCACTTTCCGCCGTTGTATTGTTTTTAGTTTCACACTTTGTATACCGCACATAGGTAGAGGGATCCCAGGAACCTAGTATTAAGACACTCCTGTCCCATTAGGTCCGTTCCTCACTTTTGGCCGGATTCTGGAGGTATTGAGTGTTCAGTGGCGAAACTCAACGCTGCGCTTTGCCTCGTTATCAAAGCGAGGAAATAAAAGCTATGAAATATCCTCGAGTGGGAATCGAGCCCACAACCCGTTATATTAACATTTGTGCCCGGGTGTTGTGTATCCAAAGGAGCTTCATAAGAAAGAAGAAGATAGAGCGAAATGATAAACAAAAAGACATTTAAGATTACGTCTCATCTAACTTATATAAAACAATTGTTAAATTTATTTTAACGTTATACAATTAAGATAAATCTATCTGCGAACTCAAGTGAAGAAAACACAAAAACACATAAAAATAAAGTCTATAACCCACCAGGCTCGACGGTCAAGAGCATGGCGGGTACGACGGGCACCCTGCGCTTCACCAGCGCCGAGTCGTGGACATCTAGTCCCAGGTAGTGGGACACGTGGTGTGGGCAGAGACGGTAGGCTTTCTGTTATGAGAAAAAATATAAGTAATCTATTTTGTTTTATCCCATAGCAGGTTAAGTGGAGAGAATCAGTGGAAATAGTGTTAAAGCACTCTGTTAGAAATTTTTGAGGTATTAGGTGTTGAGTGGCGGAGTTCAACGTCGCGTTTTGTCTTGTTACCAGAACGAGTGAATGAAAATAATTAATTTCCCCGAGTGGGAATCGAACTCACGACTAACGCGTTACATTTTACAGCCTTGAAAACAAGGTACAATTATTAAAATAAGTCCTTTAAATCGAAAGTAAAAAAGAAACTCACCCCAATAAGTTCATTAGAATCTATGTCCTTCGGTAAAATGCCTTCTTGTTGTAAATGGGTTCCGAGCAACCTACACATGTGGTCAAATAGCTGGTCTAAGGGCGGTCTGTGCTCACTTAATAGTTCTATTAGACGTTTCTAGAAAAAAAATACAAATATATACATTACAATACTTCAGGGTTTGCGCGGCGTTGAGTTCCGCTACTCAACACGCAAACGTCTCGAATTTCGCAAGAAGTGGACGGAGTGTCTTAACATTAGTTTCCCTAGATTTTCTTTTTATAAGTATTTGACATATTTTTGACGTATAAGCTTCACGAATCCTGTATATAGCAAGACAGGCAGTGGCCATGCACAGCAATGTAACCTAGGAACCTAGTGTTCACATACTCCTTTCCCATTCAGTACTTTCCATCAAATTATGGAGGCATGTTAAATGGAAATTCAACACCGCGTTTTGAAAATATTGAATATTTAATTTCCGCAAGTGGGACTTGAACCCACCACCTGTCGCGTTTACAGTCGGTCGCATGCGCCAAGACTGGCCTGCATCTTTAATAATGAGTGTACATTTAGCTTACCTGTACATTCAGTACTAGCTCATATAAAATACGATGGTGCTTTGAGAACTTTCCAGAAACCGGCCAAGTGCGGGATATATCAGAATTATACAACCATCGCTGGCTACCTATAATTATAATAAAAATAAAATAAATAAAAAATTAAATTTCACATAAAGATTTGAGAATGTAGCGAGAATAAGACAAGCAATTAGCTGTTGTGGTCCAGTCTTAAAAAATCTAAATCAAGATAGTTTTCAACTACATGTTTTGTCCTATAAATAAAAAGGTAGACAGGGACTATGTTCACAATGTCAAACTCTCTGGTCTATTCTTTCCGCCTGAATTAAAGATATTGCGTGTTGAATGGCAAAACTCAATAGCGCGCTTAGTCTTGTTACCAGAATGGCAACCCAGCTCACAACCGCCGAGTTTACAACCCCGGTGAAATAATCCCGCTGAAACCACAAAAACCCCAAAACTGACCCGAATCAACAAGCAGCATGTCCTCCTCCCCCAATATCTGGTTGTTGGCGACATAATGTATGTGCGTGGCGCGCGCGCCACCCGCCACCACCGGTGGGAAGGCGGCGTGCTCCGCGCCGTGCGACCGGCACGAGTACTCCAGGATGGCCGACACCGAGTGCTCTGATATACCTGGGAAATTAGCAAATATATATATAGCTTAGTTGGGATGAGCTCTAGATGGCTGTGCAGATTTGATTTTTCTTACTTTTGATTATCTTTTTCCAAAACATTGTTAATGCGCAAAAGTTCAGAACGCCTAACTGGAGGAAATGAAATTTAATTTTAATTTCATCGCTCTGGTAATGAGGCAAAGCGCGGCGTTAAATTCAGACAATCAACACGCAAACCCTTCAGAATTCGGCGGAAATTGGGAAAAGGAGCGCATTAATGACGAATTGTACGTTAGAAAGTGCGAGTGTCGCATAATAGAATAAAAATATATTTTTTAATAAAGCCAGAGAAATAAATAGATGTCGCAGAGTATGAATATAGAACGTCAAGTTGTTTGTCTTAGGTGTATTCAGTTCATGACGCGTCGTTATTAAATAATGAGACTGAGAAATGCGGGCTTAATTTCTCCTTCGAGTGGCATACTGAGCGGTTGTACTGAGACGGCATCTAACTTCGCCACATTCCGAGTATAGACGAAGTCCTAACAAGTCAGATCAGCCTATGCACACTCGCTTCATTATAGAAATATCATAAAAATACTTATTTCTTACTAAAATTATATAAATATAACATAATATTTAAGTTTAACTAACGAAAACAACGTACCCACCAGGTTTCGTACACGCCATTGCCAAATTGACGCTCTGTGATCCTATATAACACGTTTCCTTCAATAATTCTATTTCTGCCGGAGACTTTATCACTCTCATGTGATGCAGATAGTTTTGAGGGTCGTCAACGGACACGTGACCTTGTCTCATTGAAGTACGGACAGTTTCGTGGATATCAGGGTTGGGAGGTGTGTCATTTTGGTACCAGAGTACTGCTGGTTTAGTTGCTGAGATTATTCTGTAATTTGAAAATTATTATTTAACTTAAGCCATTGTGACATTAAGGGCTACATATAGTGTGATGTTTTGTTCCTCCACTCATGACTTAACATCCAATGTCTCGAAAAATGGGCAGTTGAGTGGTCTTTATATGAGAAGAAAGTTAAAAAATAAAACATTTTATTTAATAAAAATCCACTTTTGTCAACCTTGTATAACAATGATAAAGCCAATATACATATTTACCTAATTAAAAAATTACTAAAACTTTCAACTGGTCTTGCTTCATCAACAGCAAATAATGATGCTGCTAACCTACAACCAGTTCTAGGTCCTTCCCATAACTCCGCATGGCTGTCTTTATCATGTACAAAAAGAATAGACTGAAAAAACAAACATTGTTATATAAGAATAAAAATATAAAACAGTACATATCAAATGAATTAGAATATAAAGTATATTTTGAAATTGTTATGTAAAATGTAAGCAATAGGCATTTTTAGCTTTATTTAAGGAATTTTAACTGAATCTTAATTACAAAATATGATTATCATAAGATTAAATTTATTTTACGTAAAAACACCCTGAAATTATATACAATACTTACAGTGTAATGATCTAAAAGTGCTTCCTTCACCATGACTAATATAGCTGAGGGTTCCATACACCCTGTCAGATAAAAGAAATCTGAATTCTGACGGAAAACATAAGGTATTTTGTCAGACATATACTGTTTGCGAGCTGCTGGTATCACTATCTAAGAAATATAAATAGACATAATTTAACATACAAAGATATTATCAATATTGTAAGCTTACAGCTTATACATCCAGATCCAAATGTATATGTTGAAATGAAAAAAAAATCTGAAATTTACTTACTATTTGTGATTTATGTGTATGTTCTGGGTTTGTCAGTAACTTCTTAACTAAAGTGTCTCTTCTATCTTTATATTCTTGTTGAGTAATACCACAGGTAAGGTGGCCCTCTTGAATTAAATGTGGATGAGTATAAGACGTAGGCTGGCCTACAATTGCCTTGGGTATTTTAAATTGAGGACTAGTCAATAAATCTGGCGGATTTCCAATACTTGACGAGCTTCGCGTACGTTCTTTATATAATGGTTGTCGTAATAATTTCTTTGATAGTTTCGATCCTGTAAAAGGATAAGCTTAAAGTCTTATTAAGAAAATACAGCAAAGTTTACAATTTAACATAACCTACAACTTACCAAAATTATATGAAACACGACGTAATGAATGCATTGTTATAGGACAAAAAAAATAACTATATTAAATATATTTATTTTTTAATAAATAAAAAAGAAAGGTTGAATCCTAAATCCTAATAAAGTAATATTTTTGTTGACATCTATAAAATAGGAATTACTGACAGTGACAGTGACACATATTTATGACATTGACATCTAGACCAAGGACTAGAATACAGATTATACAATGTGATTCTAAGAAACCTGGCGAAGTGATTTTGTGCTCAACTGGCACGCTCGGAACGCCCTAATAGAAAGAACAGAACAGATTAGATTCTAAGAAACATGGATCATAAAATTAACGAACGTTCATTACCGTACCATACCTTAATATTGTTGATGATTGATATTCACAACTAAATAAAAATATGGAGTGAGTGTGTGTCACAGAGTACATTCTAATATACTATCCCAAAAGCTGCCAGATCTACGTCATTTTAGCAAAGCTGAAATTTTGAGGACTATTAGTTTAATATATAGTTAAGACACTGTGCCTACTTACTAACTTGAAAGTGGGGACCTTTCAGAGATAGCGCCAATTTAAGATATTTAATATAATATTTCAAACATTTTCGGGCAATTTTAGGTATTACATACATTTCCGCTAAAATATACATGTTTGATCATATGTCCATCATAAGTCCGTACAAACATCTATAGACACGAGTATTTTACGAACATCCATACAATATGATGTCGTATATGTAGACATGAGATCATGATTCGATATGAAACATATCAAATACGAAACATATGAATATGATATATAAAAAAGTTAAAGAACTTTTTTAATATGGCAGGGATACTATATTAAAAAATAATAATAATATATTTTATAAAGATATAGAGTTATGTTTTAATTTTATTCCTGACAAAGAGACACAAGGGCGAAGAAATGAAATATTTAATATTTTCACTTCTTCGCTCTGGTGTTGCGGAAAAGCACTCAAGGCAATAAGTTCCGCCATTCAACACGCAATGCGTCCTGAATTTGTTGAAAAAGAATTTGTTTGAGCAGCGTATAGTGTTAACACTGGTTTCCCTCTGCCGGTCAGAGTCTGCCTATCCTGGTACATGTGGATTATAACGTGAGGGTAAAAAGAAAAAAAACCGTATGAAGAAAAATTTGCTGACTATTAATTTATTAATAATTGTAATATATATGTAGGGAGATATAGATAGATACATACATATGATGTCATCGTTGAGACATGACATGAACATGTCTGATTAATGCCATGCCACAATGGTGGTGGATTCAAATATCGTAAAATATCACAATCATAAACAAAAACTTCATTAAGTAATTTAAATATTTTATTGACTATCTTACCTTAATATTGTATAGGTAGGTTATATAATGATTTTAATATTGTGTGTAATATTATTAAGTAACAATCGAGTCACTAAGCTCGCTAATATTTAGTTTAGTTAATATTTTAACTTAGTTATATTATTTTAAAATATTGTCGCTCTCTTGAACTAATACATAGTTCAAGTGACAAATTCATAAAAATAAAAAGATATCCTAGGAAATCAAGAAGGAAGCAAACAGATATACAGACTTTTCATACTTATAAATTTTTCATCACTTTTTTTACATTCAGAGATACAATACAATGTTTTCTGTTATTCAGAACAATTTTTATGTACTTACACATCCACTGCGGGACCTACTTTTGAGAACTTTGAGCTAGTACGATCAAGGTAATTTCGGCCTCATGTTTTATATTATATAGTAGTTAAAATAAAGCGCAGGTCTGTGCGCGAAGTCTATATGAGACCGATTTTGACCTCAAACTGCAATGAACGTGTTAAATGTTCTTAAAATATAATATGACCCCGACACACTGATGTCTCTACACTAAGTACAACAAAACTAAAAACAGTCAAAATATGAATAATTTCGCCCACGAACCTAACATTACAAGGTTTTATAGAAATGTTTATATAAATGTATATCTATTTATAACGTATAATATTCTAGTTATGAAAATGAAATCGCCTCCATAAAATAAATTTTATAATATTACAATATTCTAGATGCGTTCGAGCACAAATGACTAAATAGGCACTTGTGGGCATTGCACATTCAGCGAATCTAGTTTTAAAGTAAACAACAACATTAATGCATAATATACATACTTCTATATCTATTTATTATTTTTAAAGAACTAGAGCTATTACTATAATGTGCATTATAATGGTTCATTATTCTGATAAGACAATTGAAATGAAAATTTGAGCGCGTTGATATCTAATACTACGAGAAAGTAAAAAATATCATAAAAAAAGATAACTTTAATTTTTAATTTTAAATATATATTTTTTGCTTTTTATGTGAAAATGAGGAAACTTGGACTGGTTCTTAAGGAAAATATATTCCAGCTAAGCTCGTAGGATGGAAGGTCATACGTTCACCATCGTCCGCGCGCTGGCAGTCAGTGCGGAACGGGCTGCGCGAGCGCATGTCTCTACGCGCCGCTACCATCGCGAACTGTGTCGAACGTGCCGTTACAATTGTGTTTCATAATCTGTGATTGTTTACTTTTTTAATTTTCACACTATTTTGGACGGAGATCACACAGCCATCGACTCTTAAAGAGGTTTGTCACTTTTTTTTCTAAAATGATATTTATTTATATTTTTCTAATATATAAAACGTTGTTAGAAATTCCAATTGCAGTCTTATTTGCATCGTTTTGTCGACTTCATTATTTGCTCGCCTGCGTGGTGCGTGTTACCTAATAAGTGACCTCGCGAAATTATAGTAAGGTCTGTGACGAAGGTTTTTTATATTAGATTTTTTAAATAAAAATCAACTAACCGTAACTGTTTCCGCGTGATGTTTCGCGATGAGAATAAGATGAGCTCACTTTACGTATTTAATAAGAATTTGTATTGTAAGTTTTTTTTAATTGAAATTAACATTTTTTTTATAGATTGTGATTGACATTTAAATTGTAAATTACAACCCGTGGATGAAAATGTAGGTTGTAATTTACAATTTAATAAAACATTGGTTACTAAACTATAATGAAAAGTATGATTAAAACCTAAATTAAATTTATACTTATAAAAAAATATATAATCAAAAATTTGTAAGAAATTATTTTTTCTTTAAAAAAGACAATGAACACTAAACAAACATTTGTAATTTAATCTAATTTTAAGTAGCATGAAAATGAAACCTTCGGCCTAAGTAAATATAATGTTTTTGCTCAGCTATTAACATTGGGTAACCTTTGCACAGTTTCTAAGTTGCGCAACTTCACATAACTTAGCTCACTTGGTACTAATAAATTATATAGAATATATTTCTCGACTTTGTGATTTTTTTTTCATTGAAACTCTACATGAGGTATTCGTGGTATCCCAGACGACGTTGGAATGCATTAATGAGCGACGGTCGTGACTTCAAATTTGATTGACGAAAATGCTTACATTAAAATATAAAATATTTTAAATATATACTATTTTTCTAGCTTTACGCTGTATCCTGCACACTACGCTGTATCCAGGTGGTAGAGGGAACCTGGGAATGAAGACACTTCCGTTCCCAAATTTTTGCTGAGTTCTAGTGGCGAAAGTACTGAGTTCGATCTCCGCTCAGTCGAATAAATTATTTTCATTCCCCCGTCGTCACAATAATCATTACAGCGTTGAGTTCCGCTGGTGTATTTTCGCTAATTTTGACACTAAAGTTTATGCGCCTAAAAAAATATATATTTTTATTACTTCAGAGAAAAAATTAAATAAAAATGTATGTAATTTGTAATAATGATAAGGATTTCATTATATTTAACATTTTACTCTTTTTATGGTTTAAGACATTTTCATAACTTAAATTATTAAGAATTTTATATGAAAGTTATTATCTTATTTTTTAATTTTTTCCTTATTTTTTAAAAAAATCAAGATTTTATTCAGAGATGCATTTCATCATTACAACGATTACAAAATATCTATTTGTTTAAAATAATTTGTTTCTAAAATGATTTGTTTCCAATTAGAAACTAACGTATAGTGTAGTCATTAGAAATTTAATAACTTATAAGTAAGGCTTCCATGGAAAACTAATGGGTCGTAAACCCTGCGAGTCCACTTGTAATTTTTATGTTATGTTGTATATATTTTATAGATATCTTCCTTGGCTGCGTACTTATGTACTACGAAGGTACAATTCAGTTGATTGCTAGGAATGTTAGGGTTATAATATAAATATTTTTTTCTATTTACATTAAGTCGCTTTCTCCGTATAATATAGAAAGTGCAAAGAAAATTCATTTTGTATCTATCGATAACTTTAGTGATGCTTTGTGTATAGAATCTACCATAAGATGGAATAAAGGAACAAAAATAGAGTGATCTGTAACAAAAAAAAAACTCTATATACAGAGATTTTTTTATTTACAAATAAAAATGCTAGGCTAATATTTTTTCTCTACGTAAATGATATAAATTATTAAAACAAAATAAAACGTATTCGTATTATTTTTATATAATTAGAAAACAAAAAGATTATACAACTTATTATAAGAAAACTTCGCTTAAAAAAACAATATACTTTTCAATATTCTTTCAATTACATTCTAATAGGATATTTAAGCGTTGCTTACCAACAAGGGCCATTCAGACATTCTAAGTGCATCTAACGCTATTCACAGGGCTCTACGGAATGCACTTATTACTCGAGTTCCGCCTTGGATGCGCCCGCGCCGACGACGTTAAAATGGCGGGAACCTGACCGTAGACACAAGTAATGAGATATAGCGGTACCTTCGCTTTTTGTTTATTCTCTATTTCTGCCTGTATATATATTTGTTTATCTAAAAATAAATATAAAAACTGCCAATTCGTATAATGTCAAAATATACATTTTTAATAGAGATATAACAACATAGAGACAAGACAAGAAGTGTTATACACCTAGTACACTCTATTTCAACTTTCTAACAATTTTTTGAGACATTGTGTGTTGAGTGCCGGAACTTAACGTCGCACTTTGTTTTGTGTTGCGTTTTACCAGAGTTACAAAATTGAAAATAATGTATTCCCCGAATGGGGATTGAACATGCAGCCGTCGCGTTGGGCCTCCAATATAGAAGGTAGATAATTATTTTTTTATTTATCCCCTCTTGTTTCTAAAAATATATTTCAAATTGTGTAAATAAATAATAGTTATTCTAACACGTAGAGTGTCGACGCTGCTACGTTGTAACTTGAAAATGCTTAAACCCATAAACCCTCCACTATTCGGTCGTTATTAACCAAACTAATTCCAAGAGTGAGCCGTTAACTTTGGAATGGTAATGAGATTTTGTTTTTTTCTCTCGAATGCTATAGAAAATCCTTTCTTACTGGATTTAGAGGCAACTTTTTTTTGTTTAATTTAACTATCTCTTTTCCAAAGTTGAAATGTTACTTCTTAACAATCCATCAACAAATTAGTCAGGCTCTATAATTATAAATACTTTTTATACATTCTTATAAGTTTATAATAATTAAGAACTGGATCTTTTAAACCTTTTAAGTACATCTGATCGAAAAATATTCAGTCTTATATATACAAAAAATGTTCTCACGTCCAATAAAAGATAACAGTAATAATAGTTTACAAAAACGTTTATTATTTTGTCCTAGCTAGAACAACTATACTATAGCGTCTTTGCTAATATAATTCATTCGAGACATCGAGACATCCCGCTGTGAGCAATCGATAAATTATGCGTAATTTTTTATCTGTCGCGATGAAAATTTTCTATAAAACATACATTTATTTGATCATTGTTTTTATTCGATAGCAATTAATATCCGCTACTTTTGCAATTTGTTTAACTTGACTATTGCTTTAAATTAATACAAACAACATATTTTACAATTTGTTAATAAATAATTTTTATCACTTTTCTTATACATTGAGCATAAAATTTAAATATGGAATATTCTTTCAAATAGTCACCTATCAAACGTTTTTTTTCGTTAAGAGTTTATTTATGTTTTTAGTGATATTTGTAAACTGTACAAATAAAAGTAACCTTCATGGTCTATGCTCACCCCAATTTTAGGGTAGTATTTGGTATGTAATTTCCTGCCATATTGTCGTTCTGTTTAACCGTTAGTTATATTAAAAGAAAATATATTTTACTTTTCTTATAATTATGTACTATACGCAATACATTCAGAATTCAGCGGAAACTTGAGAACAGAAGTGTCTTAACGAAAACGGTCTCAACACTAGGTTCTCAGCTTCCCTCTGCCTAGCCAGCTAAGTGCGGGATACAGCGTGAAGCTAACTAATCGTCACTTCTCTCCACACTTATCACTTATCGCCATTAATATAAAGAAAACTCCCTACTAAAGAAATCAATTCAGTAGCTCTACATATGAAGATCTACTTAAATATTCTGTATACTTTACCACTAAAATAATTTCGTCTGGCAATTTTGCCTTGACAGCCTGATATTTAAGTTAGATTATCCTCTTGAGTCTAGCCCAGGGGTGTCGTGAAGCAACAATATCCTCCTCCAGGGTACTCTGTAACTCACGATCGTGGAGCTGAGGCACTGTAAGCCATAATGGACTAATAGGATATGATTGGTACCTGAGGCGGTTAGACGTTCTTAAATTAGGGCGGCGGCCATTTAAATAGATTTTGGATTTGATGGTTTAAACTATGTTTCAAAATTCTGATATAACGATTCTTTTTTCTTCGTTTGTATATATTTTTTTATTTATTAATATATACTTTATTTCATATGTTTATCTGTATTTTTTTATATATACATCAGTAGTGAATAAATCAAATTATGAGACTACTTACCTTTTTAAATCTTAGTTTAGTACTTCGCCATTATGTCAATAAAATCCAAGCCGTAGATGGTATTAGGCTGTCAAATAACTTAGCAAGACGTTTCATTTTGCAACTTTTGTTACTTATAAAGAATAAATTTGTGGAAAAACAAGTATTTTTGAGTTTTAAGTTTAACGTAATATTAATTGAAATAAAATAAAAAAGCGAAATGTCACAGTTACTATCTGAGTAATAAAAATAAAACATACAAGCGCACGCCATAAAGTGGACATTAATGTTCGTTTCGAGAACGAAGTCTTCTTGATTTCTTCCAAAGATATGAGATTCCAAAAACTGTATAATAATATATTTTTAAATATAGCAACATTTGGCTTATGTATATTTGATTATAATAGCATTGATTTGTATCTACGGTAACACGTTTTTGAGCGCTATATCCCGCACAAAGCAGGATAGGCAGAGGGAACTTGGTATCCTAGTGTTAAGACTCTCCGTTCTCCTTTAACACACCTCCGTTTCCCACTTTCCGCCAAGTTTTTGAGACATTGCATGTTGAATGGCAAAGAAATGAAAATATTAAATAATTCATTCCCTTGGCAATCGAACCCATAACCGTCGTTTTGCAAGCTTGTGCCCCTGCGCCACAAATAAGTATAGGGCTCATTCCTCAGGCCTCAAATGATTATTTTTAAATTGAGACAAATAAAGCACGGTGTTGAGTTCCACAACTCGACAAATTGAGGAACGGTATCAAGAGACAAATATCGATCTTGTCCTCCCTACGTCCGTATGTTTACACGCGACGGTCATAAAACATATGAACGCCGCACTTATCCATATATGTTCTGTTATACCATTAAGCAACGGAAGTGTGTAATTTTTGTAGAATTTATTATTATTTAATATGAATTTATTTATTACTGGCGCCATCACGATACTGTTAGTTAGCGTCTGATTGCAAATAGTTATCGATTCGATTTCCATTTGAAAAAAATTATAAAAATATATTTGTTGTTTCTCTCTGATTATAAGTGAGTTACGTAACCCTAACCCTACGAATATGCTGACGTACCAAAGTACTCGCCTGATCTCAGGCGACCACCCAGCGATTTCTTCGAATTGTCCAATGCACCTGTGTTTTAATTCTCGTAATTATAATATCTTATTAGAAGTTAAAAACACTCTTTATTCTCACTTCGATTAAAGCAGTCGTTAGTTTTAAGATAATTGTATTAATATATAATTAATAAATAATTAATAATTATTCGGTTTTTTTTCAATCCCTCGACTGCCGCAAACGTAATTGGCGCAGTCGGTAGGATTTTCGCGGGCCGGTTCGCGATCGGTTTAAATTAATTACTCGATAATTATCATCGCGTCGCGCGCCGCCCGGGTGGCTATCGAGCACCGTTCGAGAATCCAGAATCTACGGACCTGTGGCAGCCGGGAGTAGAATCCAGCCTTCGATTCAACTGAGAAGAGACCAGATAATGCAATTTATGTGAGTACATAAGAATTGTTCTCGTGTTGCTCCTTCCTATTCATAAGTTACCAAAATTTTCCATCCTAACACATCTAGGACCCGAGAGCCTCCATCTAGGCAGGCCCGTCGGTTAAGTATAGATAGATTAAGAAATATTAATTCGGAAGAAATAAAAAAATTAAATTTAGATAGTAGTCATTCTAATTTAATTAATTTAGTTAACATGTCTCTCGATCCGGACACTATATTTAAGGCCCTCCGCCTTGTCCCGGAGTTCGACGGGAACCCAAATATTTTAACTCGATTTATTCAAATTTGTGACCATTTAGCGATCCAATATCTTAGTGAATTACCTGGTAGTGAATTTTCTAACGTATGTTTGTTAAATGGAATTTTAAACAAGATAACGGGCACAGCAGCAAGCAAAATTAATTCAAACGGAATACCCGATAGTTGGCTAGGTATTAAAACACTTTTAATTAATAACTTTTCCGACCAAAGGGATGAGACCGCCCTATACAATGATCTCTCCTTAGCCACACAAGGTAATAGAAGCCCTCAAGAATTTTATGACCATTGTCAAAATTTGTTTAGCATGTTAATGACCTATGTTACACTACATGAAACACTATCCACCACTATCGAAGCAAAGCGCGATTTATATAAAAAAGTAACAATGCAGGCCTATGTTCGTGGTCTTAAAGAACCATTAGGATCCCGCATTCGTTGTATGCGACCACCAACTATAGAAAAAGCTCTGGAATATGTACATGAAGAACTTAATACTATGTACATGCACAGCCGTTACGAGGTTTCAAAATTTAACAAAACCGTAACCGCTAGACCTAACGCTACTCACCACACATTCGCACCACGCGCATTTCCACTAAGTATACCTATATACCAAAATAGATCTAACACACAGCCTTTTAAATTTAATAATGAACACCAACACCCTAGACTACCCACGCACACACAAAGAATGTTCGGTGCACCACCTCCGAACTACAACCCTAACAGTCACATGTTTAAGTTACCGCCTCGAAATAGAAACACACAGAAGCCCAATCAAGGCAATGGATTTCCTAGACCTATGAGCGGTGTGAGCCACTTTGTGTCTCGACCACTACCACCAACACAGCATACACTTACAGGACATAACTGGTTAAAATACGGTAATCCTCCCCCGAGAAATTATTTTAAATCAAGGGAAATAAATTTTAATAACTTTGAAGACGATTACGACTCGTACGATTATAATACAGACTATGAACCGTATTATAACAGTAACGAATACATAGAATACCCCTATGACCATGACTATGACTATAACTATGAGGCCTATCCCCAAAACTATACCGATAATCCCACTACGTCACAAATAGAAACCATTAATGAGATTACATCTGACGATAATGAGCAGGATTTTCAGAAAATCTCCAAGTCCGACACCTTAAAATAGAAATTAATCTACATACGCAACGTCACCTTCCATATATTCAAATATTATCGCCACCATTAAAATTATTAATCGATACAGGAGCTAATCAATCCTTTTTGAGTCCAACTGTTGTAGAAAAATATCTTAATAATTTTCCTCTAAACTACGATCCATTCGAAGTATGTAATGTTCATGCCAAAGCTAGAAGTGACTATTCAATAAGTATACCAAGCTTTAATGAATTTAATGACGCGCGTAATATAACATTTTATGTATATAAATTTCATGACTTCTTCGATGGACTCATAGGAACCGATTTGTTAGACAAATGGGAAGCAGTAATAGATTATAAAAATAAAACACTTATTACCAAGACTGCTTCAAACCCCATATACGTACATGACTCTCGTAATGCAAATTTATACGAAGATATAATCCCAGCAGGACAATCAAAATTGTTAAATATTCCTATTAATATACACGATGGCGAAGCATACGTAAAAGAACAAAAAATTTCAAATTGCATAATTAGTGAATGCCTTACGTCCGTTAAGAATAGCAGAGGTATCGTAGAAGTTAAAAATCCTAGTAGGAATGACGTAATATTCTCAATGGACCGAGCCGTCTATGCAGAAATTAATAATATCACTTTTAGATGCAATGAACAATCGCAACGTGTAAAAGACGTTCTGACGCGACTTCGTACAGAGCATCTTAACGTTGAGGAACGGAAAAATCTAGAAATACTATGTAGCCAATACGCTGACGTATTTTATCTAGAAGGCGAGCCTCTTACTTTTACAAATAAGTTAAAACACTCGATTAAAACCACCGACGAAGTCCCCGTCCACACAAAAAGCTATAGATACCCATATGTTCATAGACAGGAAGTACAGAAACAAATAGGTCAAATGCTCGATCAAGGAATAATAAGACCCTCTAATTCGGCATGGAGCTCACCTATTTGGGTTGTGCCTAAAAAGGTCGACGCATCCGGTAAAAGAAAATGGCGAATCGTTGTTGATTTTCGCAAATTAAACGAAAAAACAATAGACGATAAATATCCTATCCCCAACATTAACGACGTATTAGATAAATTAGGAAAGTGTCAGTATTTTACGACTTTAGACTTAGCCAGCGGATTTTATCAGGTACAAACAGATCCTCAGGACATACATAAAACGGCATTTAATGTAGAACATGGACATTATGAATTCCTTCGTATGCCCATGGGATTAAAAAATTCTCCGGCGACCTTTCAGCGAGTGATGGACGATGTGCTGAAAGGCCTACAAAACTCTATTTGTCTAGTCTATATGGATGATATAATTGTTTTTAGTACATCCTTACAAGAGCATATAGTAAATTTAAGTAAAGTCTTCCAGAGACTTCGAGAATCCAACTTTAAAATCCAAATGGATAAGTCAGAATTTTTAAAACGAGAGACAGCTTTTCTAGGTCATATTATAAGTGCAGACGGAGTTAAACCTAACCCCGAAAAAATAGCTGCAATAGAAAAATACCCCATACCGAAAACACCAAAAGAAATAAAACAATTCCTAGGCTTAGTTGGATATTATCGTAAATTTATTCCAGACTTCGCAAAATTAACAAAACCCCGTACACAATGTCTAAAAAAAGGTAGGAAAATCATTTTAAATGACGAATACATATCTAGTTTTGAAAAGTGTAAAACAGTTTTAACAAATGACCCAATACTTCAATACCCCGACTTCAATAAAGAATTTAACCTCACAACTGATGCATCCAATGTGGCTATAGGTGCTATTTTATCACAAGGCCCTATAGGATCCGATAGACCAATTTGCTATGCCTCTAGGACCCTTAACGATAGTGAACAAAACTATAGTACCATAGAAAAAGAATTATTGGCTATAGTCTGGGCAACAAAGTACTTTAGGCCTTACTTATTTGGTAGAAAATTTAAAATAGTTACAGACCATAAACCATTGCAATGGATGATGAACCTAAAGGAGCCAAATTCACGGCTTACGAGATGGCGTTTACGATTAAGCGAATTTGACTATACAGTGATATATAAAAAAGGTAAGAGTAATACTAACGCGGACGCTCTCTCTAGAATAGAAATACATACAAAAGAAACAAAGTCATTAATAGACGAAATCGATGAATTAAATTCCCTATTAGGCAATCCATCCGATACCTTATGCAGGGTATCAAATTCCTCTACGGTATCGGTTCCTGGAAAATTAAACTCGTCAACAATAACCGCCTCTCATCGATCTAACTCCTCTACGTCAACGGCAGACAGTAGTCACGATAGACCTCTTAATAAATTTCATAGACCTTTTGATCTATTAAATGGACATTTTGACCCCCGAGACTGTCTTGACCTTGACCTCATTCGAAAAATGTTACAACAATACTTACAGACCTATAAAGAGCGGATGAAAAAAGAGTCCGACACCATTAACCAATCATCCCTTAGTGACCGAACGACCCTTATTGAAAATAGAAATAATACACGCGAACCTGAGATAGAATATGCACCCGATCCATTAGCTGAAAGACAGAAAACAGCCCCTAGATATACACAAGACACTGTCCTTGTCGATTTACCCATACATATTTACACTAAAAAGAAACGTGGCCCTATAGCAAAATCGCGACTAAAGCGAATCCCTAAAGCAGCAAATTTGTTACGGGATCCTCGTGTTTGCGATGTTACCCCTGGTACATCTTTAGGACATTAAATTCGCGGACATTAAATATAAAAAGATAGCACACACAGTCTACAGAATCATTTACACAATTATAAAAATCAATTACTTAAGTACATGCCATTAGTGGAATGTATTCAGTATATGAAATACAGATAAATTACTTGCTTAACAAATTAGACGAGATATTACTTCAAATTAAATCCTTACAACCCACTAGATCTAAAAGAGGAATCATTGATGGACTCGGAACAGTTATAAAAAGTATTACAGGGAACTTAGACTATACTGATGCTTTAAAGTATAACGAAGCTATAAAATTATTAGAAAGTAATCAAGATAAAATTACAAATGAAATTAATAATCAATTAAGCATAAGCAAAGAATGGATCACTAAATATAATAGCGTTTTGACTCAACTAGTAGAAAATCAAAGTAAAATTAATAGTACCTTAATGTTAATACTTTCTAACAAAATGAATAATGGTTTGACTTTAATTAAATATGCGAAATTTGGCCAACTATTAGTAATATTAAGTGAAAACATAGACGATTTAAGGAACGAATTATTAAGAATAGAAAATAGTTTAGCTTTTATACATGCATCAAGCATGCACCATTCTATGATTAGTATAGATATATTAAGTTCAATGATAGACAAGCTTAAGACTATCTACGGAAAAGATAGTATTTTAAATTTAGAATTAAGAGAATATTATAATATAATTCAACCGGCTTCTTACTATGCTAATAAGCAAATAGTTTTTATATTCCGATTTCCTATTATTTCTAAGGATAATTTTTTATTATATAGATTAGCAGTAGTACCTAATAAAAAATCACAGGCTCTTATCCCATCCTCTCCTTTCATTGCAACAAACGAGAATTCATTCTTGTACATAGAGGCCGAATGCCCGAAACATAGCAGCTGGTATCTCTGCCAAGTAGAACTCAACCATCAGATACGTACAAATTCCGATTGTATCCACGAGCTAATTATTAACCAAATATTGAAAGAATCTTGTCACTTAACTACAGTTAATCTTCTACGAGGATCTATGGAGAAACTAGACGATATGCACTATATTATATCGTTTCCTGAGAATCAAAAGATACAAATATCATGCAATAAACACGAATTTACATCATTAAAAGGCAGCTACCTTATAACTATTCCCTTAGGATGCCAAATCATATCCGAAGAATTTACGTTAATCAACGACAACAACGAAATAAGAGGACAGCCCTTAAAATTGATAAAGATATCCGATGAAATTGCTCACCTAGATACAACTATTAATATATCATCTATAAATCTTCATGGACTCCATAGACTCAAAGATAAAATTGTGATGCAATCACCGCTACACATTGAACACGAGAAAGATACTACAGTATATCATACAACCATACCAGTATACGCAATATTATTCAGTGCAGGTGCACTTATCATTTTATTACAATATAAAAAGTATAAGAAAACTATTGGAAAGAATGAGGAAAGTTTGGAAAATGGAGATAACCCAGAAGATCCTAAGGAAGCGTGTACTCCGGCAACTTTTTCACTCAACATTCTCAAATAGTTGCCTCTCTAGGGGTGGAGGAGTTACGTAACCCTAACCCTACGAATATGCTGACGTACCAAAGTACTCGCCTGATCTCAGGCGACCACCCAGCGATTTCTTCGAATTGTCCAATGCACCTGTGTTTTAATTCTCGTAATTATAATATCTTATTAGAAGTTAAAACACTCTTTATTCTCACTTCGATTAAAGCAGTCGTTAGTTTTAAGATAATTGTATTAATATATAATTAATAAATAATTAATAATTATTCGGTTTTTTTTCAATCCCTCGACTGCCGCAAACGTAATTAGTGTAATATAAGATTAGGTAACTAACCCTCAATGTGTCTTAACTGAAAAAAAAAGAATAATATAATAAAACATAAATAGTAGTAAAAAAATGCATGCACAAACCAAAATATAAACATTTCTTGAATTGAACAAAGACAATTTTACCAAAAAAAATATATAAGAATAAACTGGGCCATAGTTGGTCTGGCACCGTACCGAATTAGGCTATAAGATAACACTTGTGTCTACAGCAATACGTAAATGGATGTTGCCTTTCTAGTAAATGCCGCATACAATGATACCCACATAGTGCTCCCGGCTTTACTTAATATTGTTAAATAGGCATTTAAAAATATTATTTATATTTTATTACCGAGGGAAATATTCTATATGGATTTCATAATTTTTTTAAACCAAAATAAGGAAATATGAAATATAATATAAGTTTAAAAAAGGTGAATATTTTTAGGAAAGCAGTGTAGAGAGCGATGACCGACGATTAGCCGTGGTTTTTTATAGACGCGGCGCTCGCAGGATGTCTGTCTGTACGTGACTTAGTTATTAGTTTCAAGTCCCAACTGTTTGCGATTTAATATAACACGACAAAAACTTAATAGACCCCTTGGTCCTATCATAGTCAACCAGTTTTTACCTTGTTTCTTTTGAAAGGGTATCAATCAATCTGGAAATGTTTATAGCCTGTTGCTCACACAATGTATGTAAAAACTTATTGCTAGTTTATTATAATTATTGCTGATGGATACTTACTTACTTACCTACTTATTTTAAGTTAACAATGTATTGAGAAATAATGACTTACCAAAGCAGTTTTACTAAAAAAGTTCCAGCGCTATGAGATGTCCAGTCTATAAATAAGAATTATATAGTGAAAAAGTATGGCTACGAAATTAGTATCTACTACTTTTTTATCTTTACTCATCTCCTGTGTTTTTTAGAATTGGTGAGAAAATTGTAAGGGATCAAATGTAAAAAGAACTAAAAAGATATTGAGAACTGCTTTTTTCGTTCGAGTTGATCGATAACTTGCTAAGTGGAGTAATCTTACATTGAAATTTACCGAATTAAGATTGGGGTATAAATTTTGCTTAAATTTTAAACATGCCTCGAGGTAAAGTTGAATGCACAACTATCAAGACAAAAAAAAATAAGATTTAGATTATACTCGAATATATTTTTATATGTATATTAAATAGTTTGTAGAAAATTGTATAATTATATAATTTGTAATTTATAATATATCCAAGGATACAGAGTCTATTTTATATTAACTTTGTATAACAAAACAAATACTTGACGACATTTAGAACTGAATAGATGTCAATTTATGCCCAGCAATGGCGCGAAATGCAGTCCCGTTTCGTTTTACGGCGCATGTATGCGATAACTATCATATTTTACTGTGGTACATTATGTGAGATTAAGATGTGCGCTCGTAAAATCTCGGTTTATTTTATTATTTTCTTTTTATTTAAATATTTACAGTACTGCTTAATGTAAGTATTTGTAAGTATATGGTTTTTATTTATTTTGTTGATTGCAACAATGTAAATTTTAACATGATGTTACAAACAGTGGCAATAAATTTAGATTTTTTCTATATTATATATTTTAATTAAAAATTAGTATAATAATATACACAGCATATTTCGTTATAACATTAAAACACTTGGCTTAAGATTTTAGCGAGTCGATCGATCGCAGGTTGTCACAAGGCTGTCCGGCTGGAGGTTGACGTCATGCACTGACTCAAACCTTAATTTGTCCTTTAGAGACTTACGAGTATATTGTTGCTCAAGAGAATAAAAATAATACAATCATTTTATAACACTTCTAAATTTGGAAACAGCATACAATAAGAAATGAAAAATTATACTTTTTAAGTATTTCAAATTATGTAACTATTACCAAAAGTATTAAATAAAACTATTTTTTGCATATATATATAATAAATTTCTTATCTTTTTTTAAATATATTCTAGTTATTTTTAATAAAAATATTTTTTAAGCTACATTTTAATTCAACTGAGATAATTTACATAACAAAAGAATCCAAAATTGATATCACAAGTGGTGATCAAAATCTGTGTGGTAAGATTTTAATCTTTAATTAGTTCTTAATTACCTACAGCATCTGATAAATTGTGAATGATGACTCGTCATATTTAAAAAGAACTAGCGATGACTACTGGGTTTTCTTATACTACGTAGGTTATAGCCATGGCTTTACAATATAATTATGATCGCCGTCGGCGACATTCTTTTTGATCAGAAGTCAAATACTTTAATAATTATATAAATTAAAATTTTAGTTCTATATTATTTTACATTGTTTTAACATATAAATATATTATCAAGCTATTAAAATATTTTCCACTGTTGATCTTTTTTTGTATTATTAAGGTAGAGTCAATTTGGGATGCGGATATTGTATGAGAGATATGTATTGAATAATATATAAAAATGTTTTTAACGTTAAATTTTGGCACTCAGAAGGCAAAACCTATAGAAAGGTTTACTCTTGTAGGCCAATTTGAGGATAGAGCAAATTTATTTCGCTCTGTTTAACGCACAAAGGCAAGTTGTGTGTCTATATTTATTCTTGTACAAAATTATATTATTATAGTATTTTCGTAGAAACAATGCCTCATAGTAATTTCACTTAACTTAAGTGCGAGTGCAAGTAATTAGTCCAACACATTAATGTTATTACTTGCATAATATTATAAGAGTAAGTCACAACTGCTGTTGAGTGGAGAACTTGCGGTTCATTACTGAGCAATGTGCGCTTCAGTTTTTGTATACGCTTATTAGCTAAGTTTATGTAAATGCCAACGCTTGTGGCGACACCTTTATTACTTTTTTATTTTGTTAAAGAAGTTAAAGAAGGCTTAGTATTTAAGCACAGATAAGAAATATGTTTTAGTTTTTTCTAAAAAGTTTCTATTAATAAAAATATTTACCTATCCAGAATATGTCAAATTGTATTGTATTAAAAATATACATAGATAGATAATATGTACCTCATTATACTTATAGATAACAACAAAAAACATTAGTATGTTTGAGTAACTCACAAAATTATGCATCTGAAGGTCTTTTTTTATATTCACGTTTCAAATGGAGCGAATAAAAGCGCGGTTAACCCGATCCGACATTGTGAAGTATCGAACACACAGAAATAGTACCGTTCTATTCGCACAGGCTACGTTAAGGCGATACTCTAGTTCGCTGTTCGAGAACATCTAAGCGTAACTTACTTTTACTATTTTGTTTAATCCATTTGTTTATCGCATCTATTCAATGGAACTTCGTGTAAGTTGAATTATGCTTTTTGTATCTGTTCTGTAACAGAATAGTTCTTACTACTAGGTACTTGTATGAAAGTCATTAATTTTTTTAAATTTTACACTAGCTTTTGGTGTTTTTGCATAATATTCAGATCCGAGTAGAAAAAATTATTTGTATTTTGTTTATTTAAAATGACGTTAAATACATATTTTTTAGAAATGATCTGTTAAATAAAAAAATATAAATAACACAGTGTTTTTTAAACATACGACTACAACTTCTTTGTGTAATTTTATGCAAAAATATTTATTATTTACAATAATGTATAGTGAAAAGGAGCAATTCTGTTCAGTTCAACAACAAAAAGCCATTAGAATATAATAGTGCAGGTATGCAACTGTGTAGGCACCTACGTCAAAGGTTACTTCACCTACATAAGTAGCGAGAGGTTTATGGCTGTAATGAATGTTAGTATTGACATATGGGTTTAAATGTACATACAACTTTGGTACAATACGTTGATTTATAAAATATTTGTGCAAACTGATGAAACTGATGCTACAATTCCTTGTTGCGTGATATATAAAAATTTTCTATTTTATTTAAATTATGACGAAAATACAATATAAAAACTACTTGGTAGGTGTTAAGCATGTTTCTAATCCTTAAAGCTCAAGCTCTATCATTAAATTTAATATTATTTAAATGTGGGAATGAATCGATATATTATTAAATTCGAGGATATTCTAGTACAGAGAAGCTTACCCCGGAAACATGAAAAGAAAATTTTGATTTACAATTAATGAACTCTATTATTTTTTTCTTTGAACTTGAAAATATAATTCGATTATTTACTTGAAAATTGGTGTTTGCTCGATTTTTTTTCCATAAACTAAATCTTTACAATGGATAAAATAAACATAAACTGTTTGTTGCGGTGAAAGTAGGAAGTTATGCAAGTGTGGAGCCGACGTAATTACGTCTACATTTGTAAAGTTCTTTGTCAAGACTTGGAATCATAATATTGTTCTCATTTTATTTCCTTAAGAATAAAACCTTTAATAGTTAATAAAAGACCCGCAAAAGACGCCGCTATTGTTTTATAACTACTTTGAATTTGTAAATAATACCGATCGTATACCTATATGTATAATTTAAGTAAGTAGGTACGTTCACCAAATGACATCATTTTAAGTTTCTTGTTCAAATTTGAAAACACACGTGTAAACATCATATTGGGTACCTAAACATAGAGAAAAGAGAGTTGCCTTGAACAATAAAAGAAAAACGAAACGTATCTCCGAGACCTCCCCCCAACGAATTTAGCTAAATAACTATATAATATATAATAATGCGTCACGTATTTAATAGCGCGTCCATTATTATAATATCATTGTATAATCGTCTTCATTACCAGGATCAACTTTAAAAAAGATTATAAAATTCTTAAAATAACTTGGAACCAAAATAAATAAAAGTTCAATTCCATTAAAAAATCGATCGCCGATCAAAGACTGATGATAGTCCTTTGCAACCCTTTTATATATCATTCGCACAATGTGATATCGATCGGAGCACTCGTATTCAAAATTATCGATCATTTTTCATTTTGGTCACGCCCTGCTGATACTGCGCAGGAATGAGTCGTTTGGTAAATGTAGTTTGAATATTACAAGATATGCTCGCGTAATATAAAATTAATTGTGAATGATTCATTTATAAAAAAATGTTAAGATCTAAAATATATGTAATTTTGTAGAAAAGTAAATAATATGGATCCCAGCTTTTCTTTACCTTTTTTACATGTTTCCTTACCTATAAATAAATTCCACACATTACTACGTGATATTGCTTCCATACAAAAATGTCTCATAGTGTAAAACAAAAACGAATTTTAAACTTAAAAAGTAAAAGCTCTTTTTCGTCATTAGAAACTTTATATTTTCATTGCTAAACATATTACAAAAAATATATTTCTAAATATTTCAATATGTAAATTTTTTATGTTAGGATTTTATGAAGTAGGCGTTTGTGTAGGAGATGACTTTTAAGGTAGCCTTAAAAGGAAAGAAGTTGAAGGTTTCATTCGAATAAAATTGCAGCAATCATAACCATAAAAACAAAAATTTACATAATCTAAGTTGAATATTGATTCTCATTTTTAAATATTTTTTTCTTAAAAAATAATTATAGTGCAAACGTAGTATGCATAGAATGGAACGTTTTTAGGTTTTATGGTAACTGAAATGTCAAAACCGCAGCTGAGTTGTAGTCGGACGTCAAAATCGATAGCGAGTAGCGATTATACACGTCAGTTTTTTATATGTTTATTAAAGGAGATTTGCTTTAATTATTCACATTTATATTGAAGTGTTATATGTGGATCTCAGATTTTCAAACTTTGTGATTTAATATTACTAAAATAACAGAGTACAAGTGGATATAGCACGTAGGTTTGTACTTATTTTGTTAATGATATTTTTTATTTATCTTTTCAATTAAAAAGTTAAATTTACTTACTGTTTTAAATATTTTCTTGTATTTTAGGCTTATTGTAATATGAAGATGTCGATTCACAAGGTTTTTACAATCATGCTGGCTGTAACTTCGGTTAACAGTGTGCAACCGCCGGCTATAAATCCTAGCCTACTGTCACAGTCTAGTCAAATCGGAGAGTGTCAGTCCTGTAAGTTATTTATAGAATCTTTTAAAAAGGGCTTGGAAAGGACTTCTAGAGGCAAATTTGAAGGAGGAGATGCAGCTTGGGAGGAAGAAAAATTAAAAATTTCGTACAAGCGTAGTGAAATAAGATTAGTTGACATTCAAGAAGGCTTATGCAAAGAAGAGAAGAAACATGCAATTCAGTGTCACAATATAGCTGAAAAGGCTGAAGAATTTATAGAAGAGTGGTGGGCTCAGGACTCTGACAAATCAGAAGATTTGTATGATTATATTTGTATACAGAAATTAAAATTGTGTTGTCCTAAACACCATTACGGCAAAGACTGTGCACCATGCCCAGGAGAGCATGCTAACTTGTGTAGCGGTAATGGTAAATGTAAAGGGGACGGAACTAGAAAAGGGAATGGAAATTGTTTATGTGATGAAGGCTATATAGGTGAAAATTGTGACAGCTGTGATGTTGGATATTACTTATCATACAAAGATGATAATAAAATGCTTTGTTCTAAATGCCACCCTGCATGTCTGGGTGGCTGTCTTAAAGGATCTCAAAGAGACTGCATAGCATGTAGACCTGGCTTCATATTTAGCCCTGAAAAAGGCTGTCTTGATATAAATGAATGTAATGATGTAGATAGATGTAAAAGGAATGAGTATTGTCTTAATTCTCTTGGATCCTTTGCTTGTATGGAATGTGACAAATCATGTGATGGATGTCATGGTCCCGGACCTGATATGTGCATCAATTGCATTGAAGGATTTGTGAAAACAGATGATGTGTGTGTAGCCGATGGCCATGATGATTTAACAGTCAAAGAATCAATGACCAGGTAAATAAAATTGCATGTAAATGTTACTTAAATACTGTATGGTCTATGAGTTGTGGCTGCCCTGAAGTTGGCTGTGGCTGCCCAGATTTGATTTAAGGATTTTTCTTATTTTTGATTATTTTCTTCCCCAGTGTTTCCCCATAGTTTCCAAAGTTCAGATAGCATAATTTCAGAGTGTCCACTACTCATTGACTGTACTGTAATAGCTATTAATGAATTAAAATTAACTCTTTGAAATTTCTTACAGAAAAATGGAGCTGTAAAGTTTGAGTGTGATGTTTAATAATAGGTAATTTATTAATTTTTTTTGGTTGGTGATGGGTTTTTTACTAATATTCTAATAAAATGTCTTACTAACCATTGAGTTTTATGGCTTTACATCAATAAGGATTTATTTTATAAGATCATTTTCATGTTCCTGATACAAAAAAGAATATTTGAATAAAGAAATTAAAAGAAAGAATCTTATTTTGTAATTTATAATTTTATTGCAAATGCATTATACAAACAATGTGTTTAATAATGTGCTGTGTTTATGAATATGATTATGATAATATTTTATTTTAAAAAAATTGTAGTTTGTATGTTGTATTTGCAGCACTAGATAATGTACAAATGTATGTTCTACTATATATTTTATACTAAGAAATCAGTCAGCCTTGGAATATTGGCTTGGAAAATTGGTCTTAACTGTAAATGCATTGTGGGTTCAACTCCTATTTAAAGAATAAAGAAAATGAAGAAATTGTTTTGATTGAATTTTATTTGAAGAATAAATAATTTTGCAAAAATGGAGAATAGAAGAAAAAAAGCTATAAAAAGACCTGCTTATTCATTGGGTTACATATAAGGCATATAAAATGTTAAATTATTTTAATATTCAATACTTTAAAACAATATAATTTATTTATTTTTCTCTTTTAAAGGTACTTAACATATGCTGGACTGTTAATAGCAACAGGTATTGTGTTACCAATGTCGAGCTCTCTGGGAGGTATTGTAGGTGTCATTGTACTCTGCTATATAATGGGGGCGGAATACTACTGCATGATCAATGGGCACATAGGCTTAGTGAACCTTACGAATTATGACCTATTTCAAATACTTCATACATAAACATAAAACAGTATATTGCTAACAGTTGTTTGATATGTGCATTTTTTTATGAGCGTTTAATTTTTTTGTATATGTATCTGTTGTTTTTGTACTTGTGAATGATGACAATTTTGAGGTGGATTTGAAGATTAGTTCAAGCTATTTTGCATTTTTTTGAGTTGTGAGCCTTTTATAAAGGGTTTCTTTTTGGTGGTGAAATTTGAAAATGCTGCTCAAATATCGAAACAATATAACATTTGTTATCTGTTGTTATTCCGCCATGTTTGACAATATTATTTTTAAATTTAAGTTAATAATTATTTATCACTGTTTATGTCAGTGGCACAAATTAAATCGATAACATAATACATAGCCAATTAGTTCATATACATATAAGAGCTCAATTTAGTGCTTTGTAATAGCATTTAGTTAGGTGTTTAATAAAATTCACTTAACAGGGCCAGTAAGATGTATCGAAACTATTTTATAAATAGTTTCTTAAAGGTAAAAATAGTGCACGAATAATTTAAATAAGTAACACATTTATTAAAGGTAATTTAGAATATAATGATGGAATTGGAATGGATAAAACAATGTTGCCAGGTTTAATGATTTATTAATTTTATATTCTTCGAACTGTTTATATTATAAATTAATGTTTCACATTTTTTAAAATAGTTTTAATGGAATATATAAATTGTTAACATTAATTTATATATTCCATTATTAACATTATTAAATTGGCAACATGTTTTTTACAGTAATATCTATTCTGAGTTTTTTTAAATTTAAAGTGAGATTACCTGTTAAGTTATTTATTATTTATATTTTTTGTTAAATATGTACACTGTAAAGTATTGTCTTAGTTTCTTTTTTACTAATGGTATTAAGAGTTAAAATGGTATTATGCTGTATTTTCATATCATTTAATAAATTAATTGTTTATAGTTTTTTAATTTGATATCTGTTCATAAATGTTATTTAGACCAGATTCAAAGATTAACAGGATTAATAATATTGAAATTTTGTATAAAAGTAAATGTAACGTACTAGAAAAAAATTAAATTATGTTATATTTTTTATACAGAAAGCCAATGTTACTAATTCTGTGTGATTAACATTTCAAATTAATAACTGAAAAAATGGCCGCCAAAGGATTACGTCTTTGGATAACAAAGGTGGTAAAAATCATAGGGATGCTAGCAATAAAAATAATAATAATCGTCTAGAAATTTCGACGTAACGAGATCCTTTCCTGCTACGTTAAATTTTTATGGACAAATACGACAAGTACCTATGTTATGTTTGGTTGTTTTTTACACATTATGAGCACTAACAATTTTGTCAGTGATTCACAATAAATCGAATTACTAATATATTTTGTTTTATTTGCGATAATTTTTAAGAGCATTTTGAATTATTCCTCGGGCAGTCACGCGTGTCAAGTTATGTCACGGCCATGACACGGTTTTGCGTTTGACAAGTTGTACATATGTGTGGTGTAAATTGAGAGCGGTGAATGAAATTAATTTAATTATAGATAATATCTTTATAACATTAATTTGTTATTCTAAAAAATATATTATTTTATTATTAAGAATTTTATAATTTTTAATTGAAAAATTCTAATTAATTTGAATTATGTATCTATATCTTGTATTTTATATTTATTGGTACAATAGAACAATAAATAATATTAAACTGCATTCTAACTTCACGCTATACTTAAATTATTTTTAAAGCTGAATCTTGCCACTCAACACGCAATGTCTCCAGAATTCAGCACAAAGTGGGGAACGGAGTGACTTAACACTAGGTTCCCTCTGCCTACCCTGCTGTGTGCCGGATACAGCGTGGAGCTGATTTAACAACAAAACTAAGACTGTGTTGCCTCATTTTCAAAAATATCATTGTATAACATAAAGATATCTAAAAAAAATGTGTTTTAAACTTTTTTAAGTGGTCCTAATAACCTATCGCTTCAGTTTATCACTTAATATTTGACAAAAACGAAACCGTGTATTCCATATTGTTTTGGTCCTAGCAATACAATCTCTAAGTCCAAGGCAGTAAGGGTCACGCTCACCTTCCCTCGTAACTGTCAATCACCCACATGAAAGCAAAGGTGTTGCGTAATGAACGCTTTATGCAAATATTATAATGCTCTTGTATTTTTATTTTTATTTTAAACAGCTGGTTAAAAGTGAAAATATGTATTTTAATTTTTCCTGCATGAAGCAGGGCAGGCATAAGGAGTATAGAGTTAAGACATTTCGTTCCCTATTAAGTATCTGTTGAATTCTGGAAGCATTACGTGTTGAGTATAGCTGAGCTGAGCTCAACGCTGCGCTTTGTCTCGATACCAGAGCGAAGAAATTAAATTGGTAAAAATTTCATTTCACTTTGTGAATTTATTTAGAAAAAGTGTGAGAAAATTTAAATATATTTTTCATTATTGTATTGTACAAGCTTATCGTTTAGTATTTGTTTTGTTTCAATCGGTTCTTGATTCAAAAAGTTATTTTAATTGAAAGAATATATATTTACTTCTACAAAATTGGCACCGATGTTGTTTTAAATAAAGCAGGAAAAAATCAGGCTATATATATATATGTATATATAGCTTGATTTTTTTCCTGCTTTAGTCCTGCTTTTTTCCTGTCTAGGTATCTAGACACAGTATATTTTGTTTACGTATCATTGTCTTACATTATAGGTACATACATTAACAACCGAATCCAGGAAAGGTCGAAAAAAATGTTTATAACTAAAATCGAATCCCAATTCTCAACTAAGTACTAGTACAAACAGTATAGTATTATAGTATGGCACTGTATGATCAATTCGTACGATAGCTAAGGTAATAAGGTAATTGGTAATTAGCGTAGATACGCGGATACGTCGATTCCGCCCGTTGTTCGTGAGACACGCGATATTGGCGACGAGACGACACATACATACATACATACATACATAGGTAATATAGGTACGCGGCTATCAAGTCACGACAGTTAGTGCGTGATCTGGCTCATTATGAAGCAATTGACGTGTTGTTTTTATTGAAAAAAAAGCGGCTTCACGCTTTTTCCCGCGTATAAGAGTAAAGAGATTTTATTGAAAATAATCGGAGCTCCATAATTTCTACCTTATTATCGAGACTTAAGTGTGTTGAGTGGTGGAACTCTACTTATATTGTGTTTTAATAGAGTGGGTAAAATGAAAATAATGTCCCTCGAAAGGAAATCAAATTCACAACCGTTGGATTTGTAGTCAGACGTTGTGCTGCTGCGCCATGACGGCTTCGATATACGAGTTACCTAAATAAACCTAAATTGGCACCTATCGCGTTAAATTTGCACCTATTGCGTTTATCACAGACAAAGAACTTTAAATATTGTTTAAAACATAACACAATTTAAGTTTTAACGTTTAAATTTCTTCACGCATGGGGTCCTCATTAGGTACCTACTATAACTAACTTGGGAAACTTAAACACGAATTATCTCTCTACCTTGCTACGTGCGGGATAATGCGTGAAGCTCAAAAAGAACAACCGCCATATGTACACTAAACATGAGGACAACCGATCGACGACCTCACAATTAACATAATGTCAGCCAATTGCAAAGTCTCTAAGTAACCAGACAAGCTAAAATGACGTAAATCAGATACCAGACCTAAACAGGCACTTCCCGCAGGTGTTTTATAAGTGAAGGTTAGAATCTCTACGGTTATCTAATTCAGATTGCAACTTGTCCGACTCGTTTCGCTTCCGCAAAGATTCCACTCACCGCTCTTAGCATTGATCACATAAACCCTTTACTTACGTTGATATATTAAAATAATTGATTTTGTTTGGAAAATGGCGGTTTTTATCCTTATTTACATTTTCTCTATCAGCTTCGTGCTGTTTTCAGCATGTATCAAGGTAGGCAAAGTTAGCCTAGAGTTAAGACACCCCGCTCCCGACTTCCCCAATTCTGGAGGCATTCCGAGTTAAGTAGCGGAAGTCAACCAGAGCGAATAAATGAAAACAAATGAAAATGTTAAATGTCTATGGTGAAAATCTCTTTTCTTTATGTGCAATACATGTTACACTGATTTACTCATGAATATATAGTAAACTATCAGACCTTAACGCGGCCACATTCCTTGTAACAGCATCGTCTTTGGAAAGTAATTTTAATTATAATAAATAACAAAAACTATATGAAAAGTAAATTTAGCCTATACATATAATAACACGCTTTCAATTATTTTTTGTTAAAGAAAATGTGTTTATTTGCGTGATGAAATCTTAATAGTCTTTTGTAGAAACAAAGATTGTATGTCGTTAAGATAAATGATTTATAATATAAGTATAATCGATTTTTTACGTTTATTAAGTTAATTAATGATAGATAAGTGCTGGTATCTCAGTCCATCGCCGTCTACTGCTGGTAGGCTTCCTTCATCGAGCGCCAACCGATATACCACCTTCTTTAAATCGTATGTCCATCGTGCTGTTAATTTTATGTCATTGTGAAGCACTTGAGAGGAATCTAGCTGAAGGGTAGCCGTAGTGGGTTCAAATATTTAGGTTATGTTAGGTTCCCTCTTTAAGTAAATTGTCCCTAAAATGAGTTACAAATCTATAGCCATTTTAAAAGATATATAATTGAAGAAAATCAGTAAAATATACGAGTATTTGTGGCTATATTGAAATAAGCATAATTAAATTAGCCATTCACTTTGAAAGGAAAGCAAAAATATGACGTTTCGAGCTCCCAAGCTTATGCACGAACAATGGCTGCCGGTCCATATTACAAAGTTTTGATTCATTGTTAACTGCTGCGTTTTTATTACATACTTATTCTCAGACGAATCTTTCACCGACTTTCTAGTTTACGTAGATCTGTGCACGCATGGATACACTTCTACAAAATGTACTTAATATTAGATATAATATATGTAAGTACTTGGCCTGTGTGGTGCG
Organism: Heliconius numata; assembly: GCA_016802625.1. Taxonomy (NCBI): domain Eukaryota; kingdom Metazoa; phylum Arthropoda; class Insecta; order Lepidoptera; family Nymphalidae; genus Heliconius; species Heliconius numata. Next base: position 2,986,559 of record JAEBDU010013430.1, on the reverse strand, counting down.
GACTGATGTAACCGCAATCGATTCCCAGTCGGGGGAATTCAATTCGCAATGTCTAGAAAATTGGGGAACGGAGTGTCTTAGCTCTAGGTTCCTTCTCCCCGTCATGCTAATGCAGAAAATAACGCGAAGCTAAAAGAATGTAGATAAATACTTAATACTATAACAAATATAAATAGCGGGATAAACGAAGACTAAACTAGGTTCCTAGTCAAGTTTAAGGGCAATTGCATATTAAATAGCAAAACAGAATATTACTTCTTATTTAACTACAATGAAAAAACCAAATAAATTAGAGCACCGTTGTGTAAAATTGGAACCAAAATCACGATGTAAGGACAGACATTATACAAATAAATTAAACATATTTCGAAATATTTTTTTTAAGAGGCCAGCGAGGCTAGTCGTGGAGCAGGAGAACTAAGAGTTCGATACAAACTCGACGAAATGAAATATTTAATGTTTTTATTTAGCTCTAATGTCGAAAAAAAATTAGATAACACTTTCATTTTCCCAATCAACCTGTCAACCTCTCGGTAAAGGGACACATCTTGTATATCTTTTATTCCTCCTATCTTTTATTACAGCAAGGTGGTATATCTTTTACCTCTATCTTTTACCCCTCTTATCTTTTACTACGGCAAGACGCGAGCGCGACGGGCGCCGGGCACGCCGCACTTTACCGTTTCTAACAGTTATGTGACTTTTAAACTGCGCGGTGCGACCGTGACCCTTTGTTGAATGGAATTGAAATTTCGCGAATTATATCAACAAATGATTTTTTTCTTATTTGTACTTATTGTATAACTTAATAAGTTATTCGAATTGATATATTGTAAGTTATTTGAATACTTAAGAGTATATAATTGTATTATTGTAGAAAATAATGTTGTTTATAACTAGGAAGAATCCTGCTGTTTGCTTTCTGTGTCCTCGCTCTGTAGTGAAAGAAATATAAAACTGTTTGAAGTATAACAACACAATTATCTATTCTTTTTTTATAAAAGATTGAAAAAGCAATAGGTACATTGTTTATATTGTCTTATCACAAACATGGAGACTAGACTTTAGTCCTAACATGTACAAAGTCTTGATTATTAAGCTTTTAATAAAGCTTTTTTATAATATTAAGTTACTTTAGATTTAAATTCACAACTATTTTATGCGGGTTAAACAAAAGTATCGCAAAACAATTTTTAATAATACTAATAAGTTTATATAGATAAAGTGACAATTTTATAACAACTTATTATTAAAGAAAATAATTCATTCCCTTGAGTTCGCTGGGAAACCACACCCGTCACGCTTAGAATCAGACATACATACATAGGCAATATAGGCATTATATGCCGCTACGCCATAACAGACTTATGATATTTCAAATATAACTCTTCGCTTTTTGCGCAAGAACATTAAAAAAGGGTTCACTTAAGATACTTTTCCTAACTCATGAAAAATCAAATATGTTAATAATAAACAATCCGTCAATCTGCCTTAGATAGCTTAGTCAGAAGGTACATAGGAAATCAGGTATATGTAGTTACGCATTAAAATTATTTAAAAGTTGTTTAAATGCGCATATTAACACAAACAAAGCACCACACATACTTATAAACATAACTACGCCCGCTTGAACTATACGAATATTTATTAAATATATTTATGAAATTATTTTTCAGTTTTCAATAGAGAGATGTCTTAAGCAAGCTCATTTTGGGTGACTTTTTCTAACAACAAACTTTGCAAATCTTTGCTCAGCAACGGTCGCATGGCGACGGTTGCTATTAACATGGCCGAATAAATTGCATGTCAAATTAATAAGTATTTTAATATATTAGTATATATCGAAAATATTACAAATATGAGAAAAATAAGTATCCTATGTTCATCTCGAGACCCTCAAGTATCTCTATATGAGTATTTTATAACAATTAAATTAGCGGTTTGGCCCTGATTGCGTAAAAAACAGACAGACAGACAGAGTTACTTTCGAATTTATAATATAGGTATGGATGAACATTTCACGTATTAACAAAATGAATGAATACAAAAAGATTTACATACTCAAAAGACTTTAATTTTGAACTACCTATCCCACGATCCTCCGAAACGAAAGAAATACAAACAAAAATTTCTAAAAAAACGCTATGTTGTAATAAATATGAGTTCCATAATAAGTACATATTCGTAAGTTAGTCAAAAGCTGGTAGCGAGTGGCGTGGGCCGCGGTGAGCGGTCAAGGAACGCGGAACTGCCCATTCATTAGTACCTGGTATACGCTATTAGAATTATTAATAGGACAATAAGGTAAACATTTTATTATTAATACTGTATTTAATAAAACAATAAGATTGTTTTATAAAATTAATAATTATGAATATTAATATTATAAATGTATAAGTTTCTGTGGATGGATGTTTGTTTTGTTCTCACGCAACTTTCTGAACGGATTTTTATAGGTTATTTATACATCTGAATAACGTATAGGCTACAATTGATACAAAGATTTAATTTAATTTAGTATAATATAATAAATTAATTTTTAACAAATAGAAAAACAAAATACAGTCGAATTGATAACCTCCTTTTCTTACAGAAGTCGGTTAAAAATAAGTTAGAGCGGACGAATTTATGAATGTTTGCAAGCTGTGTATTTTATATATATATTTTTTATTTCTATTTATTGTTTACTATTTGATCGTCTAACATGCGAAATGTTAAATCTATTGTTAAGGAATGATAACTAGGCTCTATCAAAGTCTCTAGTAAGAGCAATGATTTATGTAAAAAAAAATTGAATTGATAACCTCCTTTTCTTACAGAAGTCCTTATATATTGTGCAAAAGAGAGTCCTATATATTGTGCAAAAGAGAGTCCTTATATATTGTGCAAAAGAGAGTTTTTCTTTTAGCATTCAATAAGTATAGATTTGGAACCGGTGCGACTGCCAAATGTCAAATAAGTCACATTGACAGGACCTTGGGTCGATTCCCAGTAATAAAAAGGAAAGGAAACGGTGCGTGCGCTGGGAACACGCAAGAAATGGCGTTTGTATGTTTTGTATAGTTGCTGAGAAATTATTATTTTTTGTTAGAAGGTGGTCTGATTACAGACAATTTGGGTTTTTTTCTATTATATTATTTAGTATGAAGCTCCTCAAGATTATATAAGTTTTTCAATTCTTAAATAATATCCGAGTTAATGACGGACTAATGATGGGTCTCAGCCACGCCTAATAGATAACTAAAAAAATAATTTATAACTTCATTGTAAATCTTGACTCACTCAACATCAACGCGCAATGCCTCCAGAATTCAGTCAGTCCAGTTAAGTCTTAATGGGAACATTAGGTTCCTAGGTTCCTTCTGCTTACCCGGCTTTATGCAGGATATAGCATAAAGCTAAAAAACAATTTCATTAAATACCCATTATATTGCATATATTAAATAGGAAATTTCTAGAAAATTTTACAAGTCAGTCTATTTTTGTACTTTCTTACATAAATAGATAAATCATGTAAATTAATTTTCTAGGCAATAAATAACATAGTACAAAAATAGCTTACCGTTGAATATAAATAAACAGTTATTTTGTTTCTTTAAATAAAATTACTTGTTTAGGTTTTTTAGTTTTAATTGCGCTCGATTGACTTGTTGTTTCTTTGCAGATACGACCGTTTTCGATGCCGCCTCGAGGATAGGAGACGTCAATAAGCGAGGTATTTTATAGTAATTACTTTTATTATTATTTTCATTATGGCTTTTTAAATCGTTGAGTATAAAAAAGGGGCCATTGTGGTGGGTTTGGGTTTGAATCCCACACAGGAGAATTAATAATTTTGATTTACTTTCTCTGGTAGTAAGACAAAAGCGCGGCGTTTAGTTCTGTCAATTAACATGCCGTCTCTAGGAGTGCGGTGCATGGGTGGAACGTACATTCTTCTTCTGCCTTCTAAGTTAGTTAATTAATAATATATACACATTACATGATTTCATTATCCAATGTCTAAATATAAAAATAACTAATAAAAAATATATTTAAAACGCGCGGCCGCGCGTAGCCAAGTTTTTTTACAAACAAAACTGGCGAGCAGCACCGTGTGTTATTTTACACGAACCATTTGAAGCCACTTTTTACCTATTCGTAACTCAAAAACTATTCCATCTAAAGCTGTCATATTTGGCTCAAATATTTAGACCCCCTACCTGTATACGTGCATAAAATTTCATAAACACAGCTCAAACAGTTATTTAGATAATGACGTCCAAAAATCGTAAATTTTTAGGGGGGTGACTGACCTATAGACCTTAATGTTAACCAAGTTCCAGATGACCTGGAATGGTGAAATTTAGCATCCGGTTAAGTAATTGGGTGTATGTAAAGGAAAAAATCCGAAACTAGTATTTTTTTAACATTTTCTTATAATTTTTCAATAAATAGATTCAATTAGGAACATTTACTTATAGTGTAGCGCCTGCCAACAAAATAAGAGCAATGCATTATTTATATATATTTGCTTTTATTTATGTCACACGTTAGTAAATATTTTATTTGTTTTGTAGACTAACTTCACTATTACTTACGTAAGCCATCTAAAACAACACGATGCTTTCAAGTATATTTTAAGATAAGATATGTCTCCATTTGTAGCTGAAAATGCCTCTAATTTATGTCCTGACAAAGCCTGCCATCATGTGGACTTCAAGGGCTTCACGTAAAACTATAAAAATATAATAAATGGATTAACATCCTTCATTATTATTTATTATAATTTAAGCATATGTTTTAGTACTTATTATACTAAGAGTATTTGCATAGTCGATTAACGTATTTGATATTAAATTATTATTACAATATTTAAGTACTAAGTCCTATATAAGATCCTATAAGGGTTCTGTTTTATTGCTTTCGAGGTACAGAACCCTAAAACAGAAAAAAAATACACTAAAAAATAAATATAAAAAAAATAATTATATTGATAGAAATATATATAAAATTTAAGAATAATATACTATCTGTAAGGTCAGTCGTGGCACAGGGGCACAAAGTGTGACTGTTAAACCGACTGGTAGTGAGTTCGATTCCCACTCGAGGAAATGAAATATTTATTTAAACTTATATTTCCATTTCTTCGCTCTGGTGTCGAGGCAAGGCGCGGCGGAGAGTTCCGCGACTCAACACGCAATGCCTCCAGAATTCGATGGAAAGTGGGGTTACTGAGTGTATTAACACTAGGTTCCCTCTGTCTACTCTGCTGTGTGCGGGATACAGCGTGAAGCTGATTTTATTTTTAATTTGATATATTGTCAGCCTACCAGCTATCTTAACAGAAGTAATTATAAAGTAATTATTAACAGTAAAAATTTAAGTAATTGTTAATAAAAAAAATAAGAGAAAAAAAGAGAAAATTAAAAATTACTTAAACAAAATAATAAAAAATAAATAAATCCGCTTTACGATGTATCCCACACATAGCGGGGTAGAGAGAGGGAACCTACTGTTAAGACACTCAGTTCCCCTCTTTCCATCGAACTCTGGAGGCATTGCGTGTTGAGTTATTCCAACAAAATAATAAAATTAGAAAAAAATATTAATTAATATATCAGATTTCTAAACGCAGCATACATTCATTACTTTCAAATCTGACAACTGTCATTTAATCAACAAAATAAAAACTATAGTCGAGATTCATAGATAAATATAATCTATTTTCATATATAATTAAATATCGTCTTAAGAGTAATAAAACATAATATTATTGACCATAATAAAAAAGTAAATATCTAATTATATTAGATATATTTTATTGTACGAAGCCGCACATATTTTAATGGTTTTTTTGGCCTGAGTTTCATGATTTTACTGGTTTTAGGAACACTTGTAAAAACGGCAGAGAACGGAGTCGACCTTGGGATCATATCAATTCAGATTGGTACCGTCAGCACTTAATAAACTTATTGTTTATATTTTTTCCAAGACATGTTGAACAATGAGTCGTTCAATAGAATTGCTTGTGGTTGAAACAAGAACTTACACCGAATTGTTCCAATGCCTCCCGATGGGAGCTGTCTCTTCCATGCTATTGCATATTCTTCGTTTGAGCGTATTGATATACAACAAACTAATAAATTGCGCGAGACTATAGTAGAGTACGTATGTCGTAACTGGAATGATTTAAGTATCTACACTAGCGCTCGAAACGGGAATCCTTACTCTTCTAAAGAAGACATGCTTTGCTTAACTACGTACGGAGCTACTTCCGAAATAAAGGCTGCAGTAGATTTGTACAGTACTAGCGGACGCGCGCAGCTTCGCTTGCTTATTGCTTAGGGGTGAATTCTAATAAACTTTGAAACACGTGTTCAATAAAATATTTTTAAGAGTCTCAATTTCAAATTTTATAAAAATCTGTGGCGATTTAAAGATTTTTCTATATAAAATTTTAACCCCTTATTTACACCCCTAGGGGATGAATTAAAATAAACCACGAAACTTATGTTCAATGAAATATTTTTAAGAGTCTAAATTTCAAATTTTATAAAAATCGGTGGCGATTTAAAGATTTTTCCATACAAACTTTCAACCCCTTATTTGCACCCTTAGGGGGTGAATTCTAGAAAACCATGAAACACATGTTCAATTAAATATTTTTAAGAGTATAAATTAAAAATTTTATAATAATCGGTGGCGTTTAAAAGATTTTTCCATACAAACTTTCAACCCCTTATTGGCACCCTTAGGGGAAGAATTCTAGAAAACCATGAAACATGTGTTCAATTAAATACTTTTAAGAGTCTGAATTTCAAATTTTATAAAAATTGGTGCCGATTAAAAAAAAAATCTATACAAACTTTCAACCCCTTATTTGCACCCTTAGAGGGAGAATTCTGGAAAACGATGAAACACGTGTTCAATTTAATACTTTTAAAAATCTAAATTTCAAATTTCATAAAAATCGGTGCCTATTTAATTTTTTTTCCATACAAACTTTGAACCCCTATTTCACCCCTTTAGGGTAAAAATTTTTCAAAATCCCTTCTTAGTGGATATCCAGATTACGAAAGTAAATATCTGTCCAAATTTCACGTTCCTACGCACAGCGGCTACGGCTGTGCGTGCGTCTTACCTCAGTCAGTGAGAACAAGTCCTTTTATATATATAGATATAGACAGAAGTGTATTATCACAATGGTGTCCTACTTGGTTTATTCGGCGAACAGAAATGTCCTATGAAGCCCTTACTCTAAACTATGTTTTAAAAAGAGCAACTCTTGAGTTTCTTGCCGTAGTAGCTTCCTATAGGAAAAGTACTTGTAATGGCCAAATTGAATAAAGAATATTTTGATTTTGATTACATTATAAACCTTTCTACTTATGATTTCTGTACAAAAAGTAATGATATCCCATCAAAAACATAAATGTAAAATGAAAGCCAAGTTCAGTAATAAAACATATGCTTTCAGCGATAAAAGAAGTGAGATGTAAATGTATGCCAAGTTCAATGGTCAGTCCTGAAATTAATTTTAACAATATAAAATATTTTATAACAACTGAAAATGTCCATTCTTCTTACAACTTGGAGACTTTATTTATGTGTAATATCTGACTTGGCCAGTTTTCAAATTAATTTACATCGATATAAATAAATGTATTCAAATTCTATTCTATTCAGATTCTATTGTAAATTTATATGAAAACTGGCCAAGTCAGATATTACACATAAATAAAGTCTCCAAGTTGTAAGAAGAATGGACATTTTCAGTTGTTATAAAATATTTTATATTGTTAAAATTAATTTCAGGACTGACCATTGAACTTGGCATACATTTACATCTCACTTCTTTTATCGCTGAAAGCATATGTTTTATTACTGAACTTGGCTTTCATTTTACATTTATGTTTTTGATGGGATTTTATTATATTTGTTACATTACTGAGGCTGTGCGAGTATAAAAATTATGTTGTTTTGTGAAAATTTTCCTCAAAATAACTTTAAATTTCATTTCATTTCACATTCCATTTATTTAATAATCAAATATTAAAATTCATAAATAACTTATATTTAATAATACATTTTTTATTGACTTTTTTTTTATTTCTTGTGTTCTAAATATGGCACAGAGTATAATCTATAGGAAATTTACAATCTGCTGATTGTGAAGTATTAATAGACACCTAACATCGCATCTATAAACCAAATATGCAAAACATTGTCGCTCTAAGCTATATATCTCTAAAGCAGCACTATTTCACGCCCATCTTGTATCAATTAAAACAATAATAATAATTCACACGATACGCCTCTACCCTTACAACGCTACACGCAATAAAACTACAGGAGATTATCATCATACACTATGGATTAAAGGGCGTAAGTTTAAAAATAATAAGTTAAACTTTATTATAATAACTTAAAGTCTAATTTACTTTGAGTAATAATTGCTTTTTCCAAATAAAAGAGTGTACGGACCAAAGACAATATAGAACAGAATGCAATGTTGCTTGTCTATGGCGAACGATTTATGGCGCGGGTCCAAGATTTAATTTCGCCATCTTTAAGTATTTTTTCTTACAGGTTAGCTATTTTTAGATCGAGTTTATCTTTATTTTATGTTAACATCCCAACTATTTAAGTTTTATTTTTTATTAGATTTACTGTGAAGTTAATTAAAATGATTAACATTGTTTGATGCAAGGATTTTGTGCTAACTTTATACAACAGTTTATTTGTTTAATGTTAAAAGGATAGAGAAACGCGATATATTTTTTAAATTCAGTTTTCTAATATGTAGTAAGTCGCTTCTCTATTATTTACTGTTTTTAGTCAGTAAATATTTTTTTAAATAATACTTTTAAATAATATACGCAGGTTCTTTAAGACAAGTCAGTAAAATATTAAAAATTTTATTTCCCCAAAATGGAATGGAATCCACAACCTGTCACGCTTACAGTCGCACGTTTGTGTAAATTATTATGTAAATTACTTATTTTTGTGTAGAAAAAATAAATATTCCTTTATTTTCACAATATAAATATCACGCTGAAATATAAACAAGGAAAAGGTCCATTAAAATTTTACAAACTCTTACAGCTTGATTACAAGACTTACAATATGTAATTAAGTCATTACAGCACACGGATGACGCATGGAAACAAATTTGGCGAAAAAAATTAAATCGGACAGTGGGTGGATATGAAATGTTGGCAATCGCCAAGCAACGCCAACCTTAATATTTTTTTAAATTTCTCATATCCATTTCGTTGAGATTGTGAAAATCAATTTTTGCTAAGTAGTTTTATAGAAATGAGTCTACATAAATGTGTTTTTTGTACTGTTTTGGAATATAGCTTCGATCCCCATTCCCCACTGACATTCTGGCATTCAACATTAATAGGTTTTAGGTCTCTAAAATTAATAGAAAAGTAGGGATCGGGATAATTTCACACTAGGTTTATTATCTTCCTATCCTGCTGAATGCAGGATTTATCGGGAAGCTGTTTTTGTAATCAATTTTATTAGTAATGCCTCCAGAATCCAATGGAAAATGGGGAACAGAGTGTCTCAACACTAGGTTTCCTCTGCCTATCCTGTTTATTCCTAAAGCACACGCATGAGTAATGATTTGCTTGTTTTTCAGAATGATTTCGACACCGGTACATTTAGCGCGTGCAATTTGACGTAATCGATCCGACACCGACACGGATGTTATAATATGTTCGTCAGCCAGTGTCGTGTTACTTGTTGAGAAAGCTCCGTAACTTTATATGTTAGAAAATATGCATACATTTTATTATATATTTTATTTTATTATATATTTGTTTTGAGGCCAGTCGTGGTGTAGACGCAAGATTGTGAATGCGAGAGGTTCTGGAGGCGAAGAGTTCTGTTTCCACGCGGAGAAGTGAAACATTTCTCGCTCTGGTAAATGCCTCCAGAATACGATGAAAAAGGGGTATCGGTAGTGTCTTAATAGAAACGGTGTATCCTAATACTAGGTTAGCTTCCCTTTGTTTACCCCCTTTGTTTCTACTAGAGACTATAGACTATTTATAGCCTTCTTCGCTAAATGGACTTTCTTACTCAAAGCATTTCCTGAGATTAGCGCGTCCAACCAATATATACCGGTATAGATAAACTTATTTAACAGATATTTTCCGTGTACGTATAAAGTCATAAATATGATAATTAGAAAGAATTTTAATTAAGAAATAATCAAGTTACCTTATTTGGTAATATAATAATACTTAGGAGTTTTTTCTCTCCTTTTAATAACACGTGTTCAAGATGATTATTCACGAAAGGTCATTATGTATTATGATGTCACTGTTGGGCGTCGCCGACGTTGCGTAAGCCTGCCTTGAATTTACCTACATCTTATAAACTTATATTTCTTCATTTTTATAAAGCACTGGCACTGAGGCCAGTACAGTCGGTAGTGGGTTCGATTCTAACTTGAGGAAATTGAATCTATATATATATAAAATCGAAAGGTCACTCACTCATCACGAAATCTGAGAAACTACATGTGCTAGGAATCTCAAATTTTGCATTAGGAGTTATTTATAGGACGTAGGTGCTCGCTAAGACGGGAATTTGCAATATTCGTCTTCTAAAGGGTTGTTTTTGGGGTCGAAAGTTTGTATGAAACTTCGTTACTACAAATGCTAGGAGTCTCAAATTTTGCACTAGGACGTAGCCATGGGGACAGAAATTAATAATAACATAGTTCACGCGGGTGAAACCGCGACCGATAATATAACCATTTCCTCGCTCTGGTAACGAGGCAAAGTGCGGCGTTGAGGTCCGCCGCTCAACTCATAATGCCTTCAGAATTCGGCGTTATGCCTTAGAAGTCTCGTAATCGTATATAGGGGTTTCCGCAATCTATTCTATGTTTGCCACTAGAAAATTAAAGTAATTGTAAAAACAACATTTACCAGTAAATTCAAGTGCAGTAGTTTTAATAGCTATTGGATCTATGTGGTAATAAAATTATGATCTAGAGATATTTTCTTGGGATGGGCTTTACCTTTGGCACCAAACTATTCTGGGGTGGGCACGACCCCCCCTAGTTCTCCGCCCATGGGGGTAAGAAAACATTTCTGTGTTTCTCTTAGGCATCAAATAACAAAGTTTATTGCACTGATTACCTCACCGTTCAATCGCCATATCAATATTTGTATTCAATATTGACTCTGTGCTAGCGAGAACCGAGTCTTGTTTTACCGTTGATGCTTCATTTAAAGTATTACCATCCTTATTTTTACTGCCATAAGATATATAATGGGATATATTCTATTTAGTGATAATTCGTATGTTTGTCAGTTGTTAACAAAAGGAATGCATTTCCTGATAAATATGTAAAAATTCTTTGTGCTCACACGATAGGTTCGAAGTATTGGTACTAGTACAAATATGTATATATACATATGGATGCCTTAATGTCACTTAAATTCTAATTTTCGTCTGTGAGTGCTGCTATTGGTTTAATAATGTGGTTGAGAGATATTAATTAGCTGTCATTGGTAATTTTCATTGTTTAGGTTTTGTATTTAAATTACGTTCAAAAAATTGTATATCTAAAATATTTTCAGTAAATTTAGAATTTAAATGAATTCAATAAAAAACTGACTATATCACGTTAATTTATCATTCTAATAAAGAAAATTGATTTTTTATTTTGATAAAGAATTATACATAATTTTTTTTGTTAATTATAAATTTTGTTATTATTATATTGCTTAATATTTCTCAAAAAAAGCTTGTACTGTACCTTGCTGGGTCGTTGAAGTCTTTTGTACTGGTAATTTTACAATGAAATCGGTATGACACATATTATACTGTAGTAAACATTATTGAAAGTTAATTAAAATTTTACTCAATATTTTATATCATCATAATCATGTTTAGCAAAGCGCGGCGTTCAGTTCCGCCAAGCACCACGTAATGCCTGAAAATCTGTAAAAAGTCTTCACACTATGTTATGTTAATGAAATGATATGATATTTTGATATATGATATTTTGATGTCGTCTATTTTTTTAAAAAAATTGTAAAGGCGACGGTTGTGAGTTCAATTTCCATTCGGGGGAATGAAATATATTTTAATTTCCTCGTTCTGGAAACATAAGCACGACGTCGAGTTCCGCCACTAAACAAAGAATACTTCGAGAATTCAGCAGAAAGCAGTACCTAGGTTCCCTTTGACTAAAAAAAAATTCTAAATTTGGCTTGAAGTTGAGATTCATCCTTTATATCAATAGGTAGAATGAAACTTGTATAATACTGGGCAACACACTATGTTCTTTAGATCACGGGCAGTTTCAGTTGAGAGTCGGAACCGAACGCCGCAGTTTATCTTAGGTTATGAAACATTTGTTAAACCATTATACTCGTAGATATAATTAGAGGAAGCTTGTTTATCTTTCGTATCTACGAAAGGGATTCGGAATTCCGGCGAATAAATCAGATATACTTGACCCGAAAACACACACGAGGTTATATTTAAAGCTAATTCATATACCGTTTGTATTTATGAGCATTTAATATATATTTTTTATAAAATTTTAATTTTTTTTTACAAAACTTAAACTGAAATTTGAATGGTAGCCGTCGTTTGACTCCAAATGCGATGACTGTGGGTACGATTCTCATTGAAAATTAGTTTCATTTCCTCTTTCTAGTTACGAGACAATGTGCAACGTAGAGTTTCACCACTCAACACGCGTTTTCTTGAATATTTAAAAATTAGACAAACTAGGCTCAGGGAACGGAATTTTCTAACTACCCTTTCTCTATACATAATACGTTATGATATAATAAAATATACTTCAATTTACTTTAATTTTGAGTCTAGTCGCGGTCAAGCGTGCTAAACGCCACAGGTAGTGGGTTCAAATCTCAGTCAATGAAATGAAATATTTAATATTTTCCTCGACCTAGCATAGTTCCACCATTCAACAAGCAAAGCCTCCAGAATTTGGCAGAAAGTGGGAAATGGAAGTGTTTTAATGAGAACAGAGTTCACGAGTTTCCTGGATTCCCTCTTCTTACTCTATTAAGTGGGATAAAGCCTAAGAACATTAATATATTTATACATAGAGAAGATACAGGAACAACATAAACGTTTATAACATTATATTTAACGTCAAGGTCATACAAAACCATAGTCATTAGTCAACATCGAGACACTCATCGCCGGAAGTAGAAATGTGTCACCGGCCACCGCGACTTCAGATAAATAAATACATGGAAACCCATCTAATAGATGTATTAAATAAGACTTCGAACAGTATTGTTTGTGATGACTATTGTTATCCTCTTTTCCGCGATGAAGTATATAGATAGTTATTTTTTTGCTTTTTTTTATATTAACGCGATTTCTCGCAGGGGAACTGTGTGATAAGAGTTGACTGGCGGAACACAACGCTGTAGTTTGTTTTCTTTCTTTGTTTTCTGAGAGAAAATGAAAATAAGTCATGGGAGTCGAGCGAATGAATCCATCGTGTACATTTTGAACTTTCTAGACGTTTTATAAATTAATTACATAGTCAGAATCTATTAGGAATGAAAAGTACTTTCAAACCTTGAATTATTTAAATGAATGAATTTATATAAAACATGTTAATTAATAATATAAAAAAATATAAAATTATGTTTATTACAATTTTAAAATACAAAAAATCCGGTTATGAAATCGGACGTAAGACATATTTGTGAATTAATTATATTAAAAATATTCACATAACCTTGTGAGTAATAAAGAATGAAAGCATCGAATACCTTAAAGTTAAATGAAATGGAGGAAAAAGTGCTTAGTTATATTTAAATCTGTCAAAGTCTATTAAAGACTAGCTGCTATTGATTATAATATGAAAATAGCTTAATAGAAGACGGAGTATTTTAACACTAGATTCCCTCTGCCTACCTTGCTAAGTACGGAATATAACATGAAGCTAAAGAAAAAAATAAAAAGTAAGATTTTAAGACTGTAAATCCAATAAAATCTTGTTTCTAAAATCAGGTTTTATAAAAATCAAATGAAATTTGGACGCGGCGTTTAAAAAGGCTTAATTACCCGGGCCCGGGCCATTGTACTCCGAATACGGCGGTACCTCTTGTTTATTTGGTAAAGCTTAATATACGACTTATTTACGATGCTTCAGATGTAATAAACATTTTTTCTAAAAATTTAAGTATGAAATATTGTGTTGGTTATAAATGCGGATGTCACTTTTGATCTATCTGTTAGTTTCTATATTACTATTATGAAAATTTTAATGAAAATTGGCGCGATTAACATAATAAATGCTTATTTATTAAATATGTCAGGAAACCAGATCGTTTCTATGAAAACTGAAGTATAAAATAAGTAGGTATATAGAAATAGATATAACGTTGTTTTAATATAAGCAAAATCTAGATAATTCTATATCTAATATTGTTTTCTGGCTTTGTCTTCTAAATCTTTTATTATTGATTTTAATATTTAACTTTGCAAAATACTTCATAATTATTATGAAATATGAAAGTACCTATCGATCTCTCGATATCTACATACTCTACTCTATTTCTCAACTACGATTACACGCTACGATCCTTTCATCATCGATTGCATTAGGCCTGACATAGATTTACGTCCCATAAATCACTATGTTTTTTCGTATGTTTTAGTGCAAATGTTAGTTTAGATATTCATTTTTCTACTTTACTACTTTTTCCTATAGAACTGGGTAGGAAAACCCAGAAACCCAGAACTTTAAGACTGTATTTTTTATGCTGTATCCCGCACATGGGGGGAGAAGGAGGCCTGGGTACCTAATGTTAAGATACTACAGATTCCATTAAGACACTTCCGTTCCCCACTTTCTGCCGAATTATTTAATTAAAATTTAGATTTGATTCAATTTCATAATTTGAATACACTACACTCTTAATACATTTCAAATTTAATATACTTAGTTTAGAATTAATTTTCACATTGCTTACAGGTATATTGTTTATTTCGAAACACGCGAAAAATAAACACGTTTTACACACTACACCAATATACTTGCAAAGCCAAATTGAAATTGTGATCTCTTAGTCAGTGTGTGTTTGTTCTATTAAACGTTTTTTCTATTAAACTAAATGGACGACAATTAAAAGTAAATAAAGGATACACCGATGCGAGATTGCATGAAAGCCTCGACAAGCTATGTCAAGCGGCGACTCAAAGATGGCGGTATTTACGTGCCAGTAAAATTCTTTGTTATTTTTTAGTATAAACAGTATATGAAACTACTTTTTGCTTAACCTTTAATTATGTATTCTTTAGCGAAGGTCGCGGGACAGGTTGTTTGCCTTAATGTGTGATAAATAGTCATCAATATTTATATAAGAACTTGGAAATACGTAAGTTGTATATTATAACTAGTCGTAAACATCTTCGTTTTGACTGTAAAACGTAAAATTCTGTTTTTTCCCCGATACTAACTTCACTAGTTTAGTACTTTTTTCTGCAGAGCAAGGTAGGCAGAGGGAACTTGAGAAACTAGTGTTCAGATACTCTGTTCTCATTAAGACACTTACGTTTCCCGCTTTCCGCCGAAGTCTGGAGGTATTGCGTGTTGAGTTTCTTATTAGATAATTGTGAGATATTGCTCTGAACATAGACATTCATTTGATTGAGAATTAAATTCACGACCATCGCTCAAACATCTTCATCGATCGATCATATTTTGACTTTTTTATAAATAAGCACGAGGCCGTCGTGGCGCTGCGGCACAGCGTCTGATTGTAAGCTTGACGGTTTTGAGTTCGATTTTCAGTAGGGAAAATGAATTATTTTTGGTACATATAATATACTCAATACCCAATGTATTGGGTGGAAAGTGAAGAACGAGTGCATTTAAACTAGGTTCCCTCTGACTCCCTTTATAGCATATGCGAGAGTGAAGCTAAAAAATATAAATAAACAAAAAAATATTAATAAAAGTAAGGAACATAGTACAGCGTGGTCAAAATGGCTAATGTAATATCCTTGTAGAGTCACTCCGATGATGTTTCTATGCAAATGGCCCGCTGGGTGACGTAAGAGATGTTCTTGCGAGTATTTTTATGACATTTATGTACTCGTATGTATGCAAGAACGTATTAGATGCAATTGCATTGATAACATTTTAGTATTCTTTGTTTTACGATCTTTGTTTTTAACGATTAAATAGAAAAATTAACTCGAGAAAACCAGTAGATTTTTCTTATTTTCTTAAGGTAGGTTTTGTAATTTTTCCACATATAGCAGGAAAGCATAAGCTGAGGATCGAGTGTGGTGGCGAGAATTAGGGAAGGCCTATGTCCAACAGTGGACAAAAGATGGCTGTTGATGATGATGATGATAGCAGGAAACTTATGTTAAAACATTCCGGTAGTAAAGTTTTGCTAGACATTATTTAGACATAATTTTCTAGACATCGTTTGTTGTATGAACTTAACGCCGTCTCCGTCTTCGTTCGTCTTTCGTTGGTCGTGATGGAATCAGCATTGTTAAATATGCGAATAATAATTGTGGGTTAAAGTTGAATTCAGGGTAATATTAACATTTATCATATTAATATAAGATATTTTTGCTACTATTTTTTGCTATTATTTTTTTTTACTTATTTTGCCCCATATGGGAGTTTGTAACCCACCTTGAGGTGTTACCTTCATCATAACTAAATTATAAATCTCACCCTGGTTTTATATTACTTTATAATATTTCAAGTCAGTCATGCAAATCCAGTGTCATCCACTATCGTTTACATATGAAATGTCAATGCCTTAGACCTATCTACCAGGCTGAAAGCTGACACGATAAAAGTATCTTTTGTACGTGGGAAAAACCAGTAGCGTTTTACTATGGAAATGGTTCGATAGTTCTTTTTCAGAGCAATATTTGTTTTATTACAATTAAATAAGTGAAATTGAGGCCAGTCGTGGCTCAGAGGTACAAAGTGTGACTGTAACCGCGATGCCTGTTAAGGCGGTAATTGTGGGTTTGATTCCCACTCGAGAAAATTGAAATATTTAATTACTTTGCTTTGGTTTCGAGACCATTCAACACATAGTGACTAGAATTCAGCGGAAAGTGAGGAACGGTGAGTCTTATCTTAACATTAGGTTCCTTCTGCCTACCCTGTTGTGTGCAGGACCGAGCGTGAAGCTGATTTATTTTTTTAATTTATTTGAAGAATTTCATATATTAGATTTCTGATAAAAGTAAAAAATATATTAATAAAAGTTGTTATTCACAAAGTCGTTTACAAGTAAACTTAAACTTAACTACTAGTTTATCTCACGTTTCCACATCTCGGTGTAAATCCATTTACTTAATATGCAGTACGTGTTGATAATGCAATGTTATGTAGGTACTAGTCTTGACTGTTAATAATTATATAGCAGCTGTATGTTTGTAATATAAAAATTTAAATATATACAAATGTTCGCTTCGCTTTGGTAAAAAACAGAGAAGAGAGTCAAGCCACAATTAAGCATGTATCTCACTCATTTATTTCGTCTAAAGTTGTCCATAGTAAAAAAAAATAATTTATAAGATCGCGATTATTACCATTATTAGGTGCAGTTGATTTATGTCAGGCTGAATGAGATAGTTCTAGGTTCAAATAGGTAAAATGTTTCTATTTGTCATATAATAATTTCTTCTGTTAAGCCTTGAATTCGCTATTAAATACGGAATGTCTTAATATCTTAAAAAAAAATACTTCAATTTTTTCTTTTATTACCTTGATAATTCTCTTTTACGTTATTATTTGCTAAAAATGCTTAAATATACACTCCGATCCTCTCTTTCTTTTTTTGTTAAGCGTAACTCAACTCCGCGCATTATATTTATATATACAAACAGAGACAAAAAATCGAAAATACAAGGTACAGGAAAAATATTAACATAATGGTTATGTATAATATAGTAAGACTTCCTTATAATTTGACGCGAGGATGACAAATTGCACGCCGATGAAATAAATTAAATGATTGATAACAAGAGAACAAGCGTGGACGGCGAATGTGCGGGTTCAATGCTCGTTTTAGCTTTGTATAAGATATTGTGGTATATTTTATAATATGTTTTGTAATATTCTTGCCAAGTTAATTAAGAATGTCTCGAAAATTCAGCGGATAGTGGGCAGTGTGTTACGATTAGGTTCCCTCTGCCTACTTCGCTTGCCTTATGAGCCTTGCCAGCGTGAAGCTAAAATATTATAATGAAAGGTGTGTTCATTGCAAATTTGTATATATGTTTGTAAATACAACTTTCTGTTTGTAAATCCAATAAATCTCCAAAACTTAAAAAAAAATTAAGTCTCATTCTCCCTCATCAAATACCTAGACTGGATAGCAGAGTTCAAGACAAACTATTCTTGTAAATTTTATTTAAATTATTATTTATATTAAAGAAAAACTACATTTTTAAAAATGACTAAATAATAAAGAAATCAGGGCAACATAACCACTTAGGGCTATAAAATCGTGATTCTTTAAGTATTTAAATCGTAAAAAATATATTTAAACTCGATCAAACAATTAAGATAACGGTAAACGGTCGTAACTATCAGGATGCAATACAAAACATGAAGTGGAGATAATAAGTAATTAGTGGGAGAAATGGTTTCAATTTGTTACGTTATTTTTTATTGAATTTATTTTTATTCTTGTTTTTGTTAGGCTGTGGCGTGGGTTGGACTTGGATGCATTAAATTTTAATGTAATGAGTACAGGTTAAAATTTAGGATATATATTAGATTTAGTCACTTAAATACAATATATTACCTATATAGGCAGAAAATGTTAATATAGTAATGTGATAAAGTGTTTCTCTCTATTCTCCCTGAGAGAGATTTGAAAATTGTGAGATTTTTATTTTAGGAAATAAAGTACTTCTTGACACTCTTCGTCGCATAGTCAGGGAAGGCAGAGGAATCTGATGTCAAAACATTCCGCTCTCTGTTTTCCCTCCGGAATCGAGCTTTTGGCCGGTGTTGTTTAGCGTAACTCATCGTCATACTTTGTCATGCCAGAGTAAATAAGAGAGACAATCTTCGACTTTATATTTGGACATTGTCATACTGCATCATGATGGCCTCCAAAATTTTAATAATTAATTTAGTTCTTACCTGTAGTCCATGGGGAAGACCCATGGAAAATTTCCTACCAAATGAAAATAACTAATAATTGCGTATGACACATACTTATATATTTTAAATTCCCGAGTCGATTTTGTCTGTAGGATAACCAAGGTGTAATATAAACTATAGCCTTCGATACATGGACTATACCACATATACAAAAAAAAAATCTAATTATTAAGCCATGAAATAATCATTTTTGAACAGACAAACTCCGCTTATTAATATTAGTAGAACATTTCATATCTACCGTTGTGGGTGGTGACTACAAAATACTTCATGTTTTTACATTAGTTTATTCTTGATGTTATTTTTTATGGCCGCCATGGACTTTGAATATAAAATATATTTATAAATAAGCAGAAGTCGCATTTCTAAGTACTGAATTACTGATGCTCAATGAGTTAACAAGTGGCATTGTTGTCGTGTGATGATGCATGGAATCACAATGGAGTGAATCACCGGTTTGATTCTTGTGAAACATCGGTTAGATATTTTTTTCTATTTATTTATTTATTTATTTATTTACATACGTTTTTTTTATAATTAATTTGTTAATTATTATTACTCTTATATAACATTTTATACTTACTATTCTCTTGACGCATATTTGAAAATCATGCGGGTTTTTTAGGGATCCGTATCCAAATTATGAAATAGGATTCTATTACTGACTCCGCTGTCACGTATCACTATAATTAAAGAACCGGGTTAGTAAAATTTTTGAAATTTCACAAATGGGAATTTGGAACCTGGTGTTTCACATTGCACACTCCGTTCCCGTTAAGACATTTCGATCCCACTTTCCGCTGGGCGAGGAAACGAAAATATAAAACATTTGAGTTTCGTTTCGTTTCGTTCGAGTTTCGATAAACTCCTGTAACACCTGTAAAATTTCAGCAAAATTATATAATACCTAAAGGAAAAATTATCACTAAAACGATTCTATTATTAATAACAAATGAATAAATCAATAAAATCGATATTAGAGTATAAATAAAAATATAATAATAAAATTCTAAGTAGATTTGTTAACTGTTTAGCGAGGCTGTCATCGAATCTACATACAAAGACTGATAGGGGCGGTGTGATAACAATGTCACAGTAACGGTTCGATTCTTATACACAATTGGTTTCTATTTAAACAATGCTTTCTTTTTATTACAAAATATTTCTTTATATTATTTTTCTCATATGCATATACATATAAATATATATTTAGTTGTGGGTTCAAATCTTACTCGAGGGGATTATTTTCATTTATTCGCTCGATATGGCATGTTTTGAAAATTGAGCGGGAAGTAGGGAACAGATTGTCGTAACCTAACCTAACAGTCCATTGCTTTAGAGAAAAAAAATACAATAATTATTTCTTAAATTTTACTAAGTATGTTTTTTTGTTGCAGTAAAAAGACTACGATGTGACGAAGCGTTCCCGCGAAATAGAAATCTGCCATCTTCACGTTTCTTTAGGAAATAATTTAGTGTAAGTCGATTTATAATTTTCTTTTCAGCTTCACTTTTCGCTGGATTCCGAAAAATTCCGGGATAAAACACTATTTGCGGGATAAGATACTTCTTTCCCTATAACGCCTATGTTAACAAACGTATTAAAATTACAGCTACACACATTTTCACGAATATCTATCCTCTCCCTAGTTCTCCATTTTGGGCTCAATTTTTGGTGTTGAATGATGGAACCTAACGCCGATATCATTACCTGTTAAGGTTATTTATAAAATTAAAGGCACTTTATATTAACATAGTAATTATTATAATTAGGTTCTAAGTAACCACACAAGATATTTTATACATGGCAGCTGGTTTCAGTATTAATATCGAAAATTGATATTATACAAACAACGTATTACTGATGCCATCATTTTGCAGTTGAACTGTTTGTATTTACGCGAGTCAGATTCACTTATTTCACGGTGTATCCCGCACATAGACGGTGCCCTAAGCCTAGTGTTAAGACACTCTGTTCTCATCAAGACACTTTCATTCCGCACTTTGCCGAATTCTGGACATTGAGTGTTGAGTGGTGGAACTAACGCCACGTTATTGGCTTGGTAACAGAACAAAAAAAAATATGAATAAATAATAATTTATTCCACCGAGTGGGAATCGAATCCACAAGTACCGCGTTATGATCACGCCACGCCACGACGCGACGGCTTCACTGATTGATTTATAAGTAAAAACCTGAAAAAACATACTTTTTAAAGTATAAATTTGAAATTATGAATAATATAAATTTTAAATAAGCATTTTAAATCGGCATAATACATGCCAGAGCACGCCACACCAATGCACGTGCGCTTGCATATGTAATACGACTGTTGAGTATTGGCCGTTCCCGTTCGTCATTAACCACATACTCTCGCTAAATCGAGGCACGGACGGACGAGGCGATCATCCTTTTTTACTATAACATCTATAATTTACTGCTCTATAAAAACTACTTAAAGACGTTAAAAGAAAAGGCTTTATAATGATTGAGTTAGTTACAAGTTTCATTTCTTTTTTTTTTGTTTTTTTTTTTGGTATTTCATGTCTTGAAGTAATTTTCTTCATTTTTTCATTAAGTTGATATATTATATGATAATGGACAAATATTATGTATTAATATTGTTTGTGCATTTAAATACATATTTGAATAAATTTAATTTTTATGCTTTAAATTTTATATTCAGCTTTATGCTGTATCCTAAATGCAATAGGCATAGAGAAAACAGTGTCAGGATACTCTGTTATCCGTTTTCACACCGATTTTGAGTAATAACGTGTTCAGTGGCAGAATTCATCGCAGTATTTTTAAGAGTGAGAAAATGAAAATAATTCATTTCTTCGAATGTGGATCAAACTCATGATCATCACGCTCACAGTCAATAGTTCTGTCTCTGCCCTGCACTGCACCAGGATAGCCTCTAGTTTTAATAAAACGCTAAATCAATAAAATTGTATTAAAGATACTTATCTTATATCTTTATCTTTTAACAAACACATTTATGATACTGGTCAAATTCCATACATTTAATTTTTTTCTTTTACGGCCAATTTAAGATCCTTGTATACGAAAAAAACAGGGCCGCTATTCTGATTTATGATAATCTCGATAACAAGCCATCTTTTGCAATGTTGCGATATTTATATATCGTAGACTGAATGCATGAGATGCAGTACAATTTCCAGAAACTTTTTTAAAGTGGTCCAAAATATTGAACCTTATGGCTTTGGTTTAAGGTTCGAATTGCAACAGTGTTCGAGGCCTAACAGCCTGTTAGATGGGAATGTAGGGGCTATCAGAGATCGACTCGTTACGTACGACACTTCAATAGCGCAGGACTGGTACGGACACATGTTTCTTAGTTTTAATTGCGTTTTTAATATGTTATTTTTTTTTATTCGTCTTATATTATAATTGAACCGTTTCCGTTGCTTTACTAATTTAATGTAAGATTATTTTATTAATTTCTTTGAATCTTGAATTATTATGGAGAAATTGCTTTAGGTTTTGTCTCGTTTCTTGTTAAAATAGTCAATCTCATTTTTCTCGTTCCCGTAGGAATTTCAAAGAATTCTTAGTCCACCCCTATAATCCGTTACTCACCGTAATGCCGAATTTAAAGTTTCTATTTTTTTGCTTCACGCTGTATTCATCACATAGCAGGCTAGGCAGAGGGAACCTGGAGATCTAGTGTTAAGACACTCTGTTCCCATTAAGTAAGACATTTCCGTTCCTTACTTTCCGATGGCAAATTCCGAAGGCATTGGGTGTTGAATTGCGGGACTCAAGGCCGTGATTTGCCTCGTTTCCAGAGTGAGGAAATACATTTTTATAATGCTAACTTTTATTTATTTACTTAAAAATTTAGAAAATTTAACGAAATAATGATCCTTGAACTACAACATTCTTCCACCAGCTGCTTCACTACCTTTCGAGTGCAGTTTTTTGTTCCATTTTCTTTCCTCAATGGTATTAATTCATTCCTACGCTCTATAGATTTTGCGTATTCATTTATTCCTTTCATTCTATTCGAAAATGAGTTTATAATGACTGCTTTAAAAAAAACAATTGTAGATTTGGTCAAGTCGTGGTTTCTTACCACTTTGTATTTGGCCATTATAAGAAGCCTTCAAAATATTTACTTTTTTGCGGTCCTCTCAAAGCCACTTAGGGCAATCATCGTTTCCAGAAAGCGCACATTATTACCCTTAAAAGAAAGTATGAAAAATTATATACGCATGAGCGCGGCGTTTTGGCTAATTCCGACATAATTGATTTCATCTTTGCAGTTTTTTCTTTGGAACCCTTTTTTTTTTAATCATTAAATTTGGTTTTTGTAGTTGAATTTTAAATTTTGAATGGCTATCGTGGTTATAAAATTGAATTTACGAGGCACCACCAATAAATTAGATTTGGGGTCGACGCCCACAAGGATTTGCATCCTATATTTTTCTATATTTTCCAGGCTTCGTCAGGCTTCCCTATCTTACTAGTAAATAGTATTAGATATGGACGTTTTTTAAGTTTATTAGATAACTCATTTTGCCAGGTGTACAAATGTACATAGAATCGAAGGAAGTCTACTTTGATAGTAAGCAGAAAGACAAAGCTAGAATATTATTGGTTTGTTCATGTCCCCACTTTGGTATGATATACCGTTGAGTTCCGCCACTGAACACGCAATATCTTGAAAAAAAAAAATTAAAAAATTGGAGCTATTAATATACAATTCGTGTAGATATTCTAAATTTTTTAAATATTAAACAGTGAATTTAAACTAAATTATATTTTAGTATGGAGAATACGAGTATGTGTATTTAAGTATACGCTAACATATTGAGTGTGCCGCTGTCAGGACATCGATTGAATCTAGTTTATGCTGAAAGGAAGTGTGAAGTTTTTGCGATTTATAGTTTAGACGTCTCGCTTCCTACAGTGTAAATGGTCTCGTGGATACTTTTTGTATTAACGGTATAGAAACTATACTCGTAGATACTTAGCAATAAAAAATAAGGATATTGAGTAAATTTTTCACACATTGGAATGATTTTGTTTCAGCTTCACATTATCCCGCATTTAGCAGGGTAGGCAGGGCAGCCTAGTTAAGACACTCTGCTTTCCTCTTTCCGCCGAATTCTTGACTAAATTATGAATTGAATTGATTATATTTAAATTATTCTTTACCACAGCAAATTAAATGCGGCGTTCAGTTCCACAACATGCAATATCTAAAATTCAAGTGAAAAGGAAGAGTGTCATAACATTAGTGCTAGAAACAAAGTACACAGTACTGCATTTTATTTACTTTGTCTATTTCTTTTTGTTTTTGTACAATAATTATAAGGATTCCGTTAACGTAACCCTTGTAGGATCACTTTGTTTTTTTTTTCTGTCCGCCTGTCTGAAAACCTTAGATTTTATTACATCTTATATTTTAAATTACCTATACTAAAAATAAATAATAAAATAATAAAATCGTGTGAAAAATGTCTTTAAATGTACCTATAGATGTGTAGATATTGCTATTAATAAATATACCTTAAACAAGCTTTAACAAAAAGTGAATGTAACCATGTCAAGACCAAATGATAACAATTCTAACAATTTTAGTACTAATAATGAATTATTATTTAAATTAATATATTGTTAACTAACCGGTTTGACGCCGGTGCCGGAGTGACTCAACACCTCAGCAACTATTGCGAATACCTTATCCAATGAGGAACTGGTCCGCAAGTAGGTTGCGTTAGATGTGGCCCTTGATCTTATGAAATACTTACTTCATATCTATGTATCTATGTAAAAAGATATTTAAAATGTGTTAAAAATAAGGCAGCTTTAGGTTGAATGGCGGATTTAAACGCCGCGCTTTTGTTCTTGCTGCCTTGAGTAGGAATCGAATTCACAACTGTTGGGTTTACAGTCAGGTATTTCCACTGCCCCACGACGGCTGCACTACGTAGTGCTTGTTATTGAAATTTAAATAATAAGCTACAAAATTCGGTATTTCAACTAAATTTTACAAAATCTTCTTCATACAATTTGATATAAAAAACTTAAGTCTTATAAATATTAAATAAGGCTTTATACCGAGAACACGTTAAAATCCATCTTGGAAATGATGTCATACTTATTTAGGATGTTGTCTAATGATTTGGTTTGGTAGCTTGAATTAATTTGCATTTTTAAAATTTTGAAACGCCAAATAATTCTAAAAGATTTATGTATTTAAGTGGTCGTCGCCGCAGCTTTATTTTGTGAAGACTATAACGTAAAATGAAAAATAATTTTGTTTTTCTTTTGAACTTAGGGAAATCCCTTCTTTGTGTTCTCCTACACTTCCTAACCTAACTTCATACCAATTTTAAATTTCCTGAATGTAGTAGTTTGATCTGTTCAACGTTCGTCAGTCTCTTAAAGACTCAAAAGTTCAAATTGTATTTTTAAGGCTTTACGCTGTACCCTGGGGCAGAGAGAATCTGGGAAGTTAAGACATAAAAATATTAATTAAGAGGAACGCAGTGTCTTAACTACAAGGTTCCTTTTGCTTATCCTGCTATATGTGCAATACGTAGAGAAAAATATTTTTTTGCGTGTCCAATGGTGATTATATAAAACACTTTTATTATAAGAATTATATGTATATAAATAACTTTAGTCGTACTGCAACATAAAGCAAAGAAAAATTATACGTCTGCACGAACCGTGTGAGACTGAATTTATTAACCAACTTGTAAATTTATAAGTACGTATTATTTATTACAAACATTGATTTAGTAGAAAGTTTTAAATGGTTGTGGTATGTAATATCTAGTTTTTTAAATAATGTAAAAATTAATTACGTTCATATATATAAAAAATCTTAAATTAAACATTTTACTATTTACATTATTTTAATTAATACTTTCTTATTACTTAATTAATAATGTTAAAGAATAATTGTGTACTTGTACTGGCAATAAGAAGTTTTCTCGAAATTCCAATAAAACATCGTCGTGCGACTGCGAATATGACAAGTTGTGGGTTTGATTCTCACTCGAAAAAAATACATATTCGATATTTTAATTTCTTCACTCTAGAGACGACGCAAAGCGCGGCGTTGAGTTCCGCTACTCAACACACAATACCGCCAGATATCAACGGAAAATAGAGAGCAGAGTGTCTTAACACTAGCCTCCCTCTGCGTAACCTGTTGTGTGTGGGATACAGCATGAAGCCAAACAAAACAAAAATCGAAAACGAGCTACTACCGAGTATTTAATAATACTATAAAAAAATATCTTAAGAAATATATATAGTACTAGCGGCCCGCTCGCGGTTACACCCGCGTGAACTATGTTATTATTAATTTCTGTCTCCATGACTACGTCCTAGTGACGTCTATACAAAATTTGTTACTCCTAGTATTTGTAGTAACGAAGTTTCATACAAACTTTCAACCCCAAAAACAACCCCTTAGAAGTCGAATATTGCAAATTCCCGTCTTAGCGAGCACCTACGTCCTATAAATAACTTCTATGTAAAATTTCAGATTCCTTGCACATGTAGTTTCTGAGATTTGATGATGAGTGAGTGACCTTTCGATTTTATAGATATAGAAGATATAGTATCTTAAAATTACATTACGAGAACATATACCTATAGAAGACTGCGTTGGACCAGTACCAATCAATAAGCCTTACAGGAGACTTTCGCTGTCTCATATACCACCAATATTTGTAGTGTAATCTCTTGATCTACGTCGTGACCGTTCTGGCTTATTTATTTTTTTATTTATAGTACCTATAGCATTAAGAGGCCATTGCACGTGTTAACGTAGCCTACTGGTATGTTTTATTTATTAGTAAAATATATGTAATATTCCACGGTATATTAGCAGTATGGAGGCTTGACTGTAAATGCGATTAGTGTGGGTTCGATTCTCAATGGAAGGAATTAATTATTTTTATTTCTTCGACAGGGATAAAAGACAGTGAGGTATTGGGTTAAAATTATTAATACAGTGTCTTGAAAACTAGGGGGAAAGTGGGGAATATTTCATTCCCCACTTTCTTAACCGGTAATGCCGGTTAAACAGCGTAAAGCTAAAAAAATAATGAGAATATTTTTTGTTGTATTCCAGTGATTTTTAAGTTTGGATACTATATTTATGTAGGTATATATCTATATAGATACTTTTGATATTTTTTTATGAATGAAATCTGAAAAGTTATGTCTGTAAGTGATTTTAATTGAGTAGTTCAAGCTTTTATGAAAGCTACTGTATTTATATTAATTATATTGTTAAAAGATATACGTCATATCTATGCTTTTTTTGTTTTTTATGAATTTGAGCTTAGTATCCGGCAAACCTAAAATTTTCTAATTAAACAAAGAAATAACGTGGGCAAAATCTATAAAAACTCAAGTAGTTATGTTAACAATAATTTTAAGCAGCTTTTAAGACATGTTAACATCCTTAAAACAATGGCTGGCAACCTGTTACATACAACACAAAAAGTGAAAGTTGCTATAGCCAAAAATGTACTGGGGAGGTCGCGGTTACGTCATTTAAACTCACATTTAACATATCAACTTGACCTTTACGTTTATTGAGATACAGTTGCAATTTGTTTAAATCTTTTTAAATTTTTTTTTATTAGTGTCTTATTATAAATTTATATGATATATATATCTGAGATATCGATTTAAGCCAGTATTGAAGACTTCGTAGTAAATTATTGAAAGATTTTAAGTTATTGTAAATTAAAACTGGCATCAAATTATTTTTATTAATATACGAGTACTAGTAGAAATAATCTAAAACATATACTGATGTATGAATAATTAAATTTTTACTAAACGTATCGAATAAGTTTGAAATTTGAATGTGAAAAGATTGAGTATTTATCTATTTAATTAATATAAATTATGATTTTAGTGTGAAATTGACTTAATATGCTGTAACATTTGTTCTGCTTAGAATTAGATAATAATTAAGTTTTTTTTATTATTTTACCGGTTTTCGTAATACATTTTTTAACACATTAAGTGCTGAGCGAAGAATGTTTCATTTTTATTCTGTAGTATGCCGCTTTTATATTTTACTTTTAACTTAATTAAAACAATATTTTTTTCTTCTTAGCCTGTTTATAAGACTTTTTGTATAATAAAGATAATTTTTATCTGTAGTAAAACAACTAGCTCACGACCAAGACTGACTTTTATTTCTCATAACCAGTGTTACAAATGTTTTACATTCTACCTTACATTTATTAATATTACTTAATATATATAACATTATCTAAGTATAATTTGGTCCAAATTTCCTGTGATAACCTTCATTACAAATGGGCACAAAGTGTAGAAACGTCTGTGTAGGAGCAAAGTCATCGCCCACCTGTCAATGTGACACGAGTATAAATTATAATGGCTATTGTAAACATAGCAAATGACAAATGCAAATTATGATATGGAGTTTAGTGTTTTGAGACGAACTGTCATATTGAATTATATTCGTTTCAATGTAAATTCATAACGACGAAATTAAAATGGAGATTCTAATAAGTTAAAGTTAATATATTTATATTTTTTTTATAATACATCGTTATAAATTTTGGATATGACTTGCCACTGTTATTTTTTTGTACCTGAAAAAATATGTAAATTTATAGGTATGTGGTAAATTACCTTATACACCTTAAAATTACATTACTTTTAATGATTTTCTTTCCTAGAGAACTATATGCAAAACTTCAGAATATCTATCTTAAGGGCGGCCACGACTTGTTAACCGTACTATTTGATTTTTTTTTCTTTAAATACACTGTATTATTAGATTTATATGTTGTTTTCAATTTTGCTTTTTTTAAAATCTATAATGCTTCTCGCTTCTTTACTTTTCACAAAATGCAATGCAATGCAGATTACAGATTTGAAGGTCGGTTACAGGTAACAGGCCGTGGGTTTTATTCTCAATCGAGGAAATGAAATATTTAATATTTGCATATCCTCTTTCTGGTAATTAGACAAAGCGTGGCGTTGAGTTCCGCCACTCAGCGCGCAATGCCTTCAGAGTTCGTTCGAAATTGAGGAATGGAAATGTCTTAATGGAAACGGAAGTTCTTAACACTGATCTCCCAGGTTCCCTCTGCTTTAAGAAAACCTTAACATTAACATCTCTATACCTATCCTACCACATACAAAAAAAAAATCAAGTGCGTCTTGAAATAAGCTACAATATATAAAACCTGAATTGGAACCTGAATTATCTCATATTTAAGAATAGCATTTATCACGACCTTCAATCACAAGCTTTTATTCCATTATATCCCATTGTCGTACAACAGTGGGGCTGTCAAACACCTGTCACATTATTGTGTTTGGACTTGATCGAGACTCGTTAGGTGACCACAAAAACTATTTTGCTTCGAATAAGTTATCTTTTAATTTCTATTCAATTCCTTTAATTAATATGACATTAATAATTCATTATATTATCTATTTAGACAAATTATAGAATATATAAAAAAAAATCTATATAGGTATTGTTAAAGTAAGGAGTTTGTTGTTGTATGGGAAAAGACTCGACAGTAAACGCGACCATTGTTGGTTTGATTTTCTTGGGGAGAATTTTTAAATTTGGTATCTATATTTTAATTTCTCCACTTTGGTGGACGAAGCGCGGCATCGTTTCCCCCACTCAACACTTCTAATATTTCGATAATACGATTTAAAGTGTGGAACGGAGTGGTCTTAATATTAGGTTCCCTCTGTCTATCCTTCTTTGATGAAAATTTCCATGCCATTTTACATACTTAAACATCTTTTTAAATTATAGAAATAGCTATCACCAGGACATCTTTCCTTTTCCTTTTCTATATATATACGTGATTTTATTTATTTTTCATATTATTCTGTGAGCGCTTATGGTATTGTAGGTATTGATCATCTTTCCCAGAAAAAATATCTTATGTTTAGCATCCGGGAGTATCCTATTAGCACTTAAGTTCTGGACTGAGCATTGAAGCATGTCGTTTTATAAGTGTTAATTTAATCAGCGTAGGTATTGCTTGCCTTACAAATAATACGCGATATTTATAGTCTTCTGAAAATATAGAAACAACAAAAACCTATATCTTTCAATTATTCTAGGATCGTCTAATCTGGCCACAGATTAAATAAGAAGATTTATACAGAAGTTGAAAAAAAAAAAGTATATTTAAATCTTCCTGAATAATAAGCAACTATTTATGTCGCTAATGGTAGTTTTAAATAAAAATAAATAATTTATCAAAAGCATTTGAGCTTAATACAAAAAAATATAAATCGTAATAAAATGTAAAAAAATGTGATGGTGTATAAGAGGCTTTTTATAGTACTGGCTTATAAAGTAGAATGGACTAGTACTTGTTGTTATTGTACAAGTTTTTATATTAATTTAAAGCGACAAAGAACACTGTTTCAATTTTTTTAACAAAATTAATGAATTTTGTTTTTTTTTAACGATTTATTTAATATGTCTTACTTATAAGTAGGTAAACAATTTTAATGTTTTTTATTAAATAAATTATAATTAAAAATAAAATATTATTATGTAACATAAAAGGATGTCTAAGTCATAATATAAATAAATGAAAACACATAAAAACTCTTTGGTCAACTGGTTCAACGTCCTCCATATCGCAAAATGGCGGTCCCGGCTATAAATTTTGGCGGTCAATAGTGCCCATATGACAACTCGAGAAAATGTTAAAGTTCGATATTATTCCTTTACTTCGAAGCTTCGTGCTTAAAATGATTGCCTTTTGTATAATTCATGAGTCGTATATATATAAGCATATATCTAGATGCTTACATATAAAAGAAGTACAATAATAAAAGCTGATGTGAAATGAACTTTATACACAAATGTATGGGTAAATTTTAGTCAGAAAATATTTTCTTATATTGTGAATAAGTATATTTTTCGCTTAAATGAAAAAGGTAAATATAGCTTACTTTTCATTTAGAACCAAACATTATTAGGTAAGTTTTCGTAGTTGGGTGTATAAATGACATTATAATCAGTATAATTATATGTCACACAATATGACGCTCATAGCAGGGTAGTCATAGGGAACCTGAGATTCTAGTGTTAAGACACTACGTTTCCATTAAGACACTTGTTTTCCTCATTTTCCGACGAATTCTCGGGACATTGTGTGTTGATTTGCGGAACTCAACGCCGCGCTTTGCGTTGAATCGCTCGCTTTTGATTGATTGATTTGATGATATGTATAGAGACATATTACTAATTAAATAAAAAAATACAATAATATTTATACAAACAACAATCGAGTTCAACCGTACGTCTACACTCATCTCAAGAACTAGAGATAACGCGCATAATGGATATAAAGTAAAAACTTAATGACACAGTACTGAATGCTCTTACATCGACGTCGACGTAAGTAACATTATTGCTGATTACCGACTGAAGTGCTATCCCACGGTGGGTAAAAAAAATTTGAGAATTTTAGTTTTACTGTACAAATAGGAATGTATTTTATTTTTGTGTTATAAAATATTTCATCTTGATATTCTTTATAACGTAAATTGGATAAAGTTCCTACATTTAGGAATTCCGACAAATTATCTCTAGTGTTGCTCCTAGTGTTCCTCTACACTTCCTACCCTAATTAAAATACAAATTATTACAAATAACTTTATACAATTTACAGCTTTTTAAAATGGTGGACGTATTGTTGTCTGTCAGTCACTCAGAAACAGAGGAGTTTTATATGTACACTAGCAGCCCGCCCGCGGCTTCGCCCGCTTGAACTACATGATTATTCATTTAATAAACAGAAATGACTAATAGTCAAATGTGTTGAT
The DNA here is from genome assembly GCA_016802625.1 of Heliconius numata. Taxonomy (NCBI): domain Eukaryota; kingdom Metazoa; phylum Arthropoda; class Insecta; order Lepidoptera; family Nymphalidae; genus Heliconius; species Heliconius numata. Next base: position 2,954,535 of record JAEBDU010013430.1, on the reverse strand, counting down.
GTCAATGAATAATTTATGTATTCATTCAGAAACAGCCTTAAATGATAAATTATTGATTTGGGTAAGGATTTATAATATTCTTTGTAAAAAAACTGTAATTTGTAATATGCAATATTACCCATTATGCAAATCGAATCGAATAATCCAATATTAAAATCGAATTCACAATAATTCATCGAATATCAAATCGAAAATAAATTAATTCAGAACCTCCTCTTTGTTTTGAAAGTCGGTTCAAATAGAGATTTGTTATAAGTATAGATTAGAGATGGGCGTTATCGTTTTTTTCCGTTAACGGTTATGAAACCGATATATGGTTTTCGTATCGATATCAAAAACGGTTTTCAGATATCGTTTTTTTTTCAAATTGTCAATAAAGGCAAAATCATAATTATAACATTATAATATCATAATAAATATATGCAATTAGTATTACATATAAATAAAAACTATAATCAAATGTAAAAAAAAAACAATATTTAGTAATTAAATTGAAATAATATTAAAATACAAAATCATATCCAAATTTCAACCTTATTCATTTACTTAGAAGTTCGATTTCATAACGACGAAATAATAACTTGTAGATGTAATGTAAGAAAACCGCCGAAACATGAATCTGTTAGTTAGTTAGCTATCGGGTATTCGCTTCATTCCTTTTACACCCGTGAAGAATATACGGATAGAAAGAGAGGTAGCGAATATCAGTTTATCAGATATTCGCCTTATCTCATTTACGCCCGTTCGGAATAAGTTAGTTAGAAAGAGAGGAAGTTAGTTTTAATATAAAACCGTTTGACGTTTCAAAAGTTTTGCGTTATTAGGGTTTTGTTCAGATCACAGCTATGTTGAGTTTTAAGTTTCTGTAAAAACGGTTTTATAAAAACATATATCGATACGTTATGTTTTCCTTAACATATCGGTTTTAAGTTACGTTTTGATATATCGAACTCATCCCTAGTATAGATATAAATTGCTATATATTTGCAGACAAACTCATGCCCTGAGTTCATTCATAGATGGCGCTGTACATTGTATGCCGATTACTGAATCGCACTGGCAAGATGTTCCAACTTTTAATGACGATCAAAATTTTCTGAAATTTGAGTTATCGCTTCTCGGCCTTTTGGCTAAGATCAAAGTGTAGTATCTGTTCTTTTCAGCTTAATATCTGAAAGTTCCCGCACCGCGGGACCAGTATATTAAACTGATTTTTGTAAGCTGACGGGATGCTCGGGGCTCGCTCCACTCCTGTCGCGGGTCGGCCCGGCATTGCAGTGCCGCCGGGATCGGCCCACATATAACTAAATAAAATATTACGTATAAAGTATAAATAAACATATATATATGTTATTAGACTTTATAAGTTTAGGTATATATAATATATAATAAATTATGTATAATTAAACTTTATATTTGTTTGTATCTTTAGATAGAATACAGAGTTAATAATCTATACTAATATAATAAAGCGGAAGAGTTTGTTTTAGGCTTGTGTCGATCGGCCAACTCCGTGATTGATATCGTTCTCGATCATTTGTAACAATGACCCGGTTCAAATGATTCGTTCATTTGATTGATTGGATTGAGCATTCTCTCTTAGGCTGACGTTTTTTTTTTGTCTCAATTTCAATCTCAAAAATCGGGGCCTATTAAAAAACGTATAAATTTTTTATCTATCATTTAATATTCTTTGTTTTATACTCTGTAGTGATATGAAACTTTTGTACTTTTACTATAGCGCCATCTATTGAATCCTTACCTAATTCCATACAGTCAACAGGCACACGCCATCTGTTTGGAATCGTTTGAAGCACTATATTATTGATTACAAATAATATCAAATAAAATAATAATATTGCAATTATAAATGGAACACCATAATGCACACAGTGTGCAAATTTGAATAAAATCGGTACAGTAGTTTAGAAGTCCACCGAGGACATAGAATGTGATAGTGACATATAAATTATATATAATAGAATATATAGTGTAATAGGGTATTGTTTTTAAAATCACAACAATCTCATCCGCTTATAAAAAGATTTAATTTTGCCCAATGATAAAGCACTATTATTTATTGATACTCATAAATAATAATAATACACAATGTTTATACATTTTAACCACTTTAATATATTAAAAGAACAGAAAATTTCAAAAGCAATCTAGCCTTTACAAAATATACAAAAAACTGTCTCTGTCTAATGATCGAAACGCTTGAATTCGTTCAAATGACAGAAATGTTCCAATTCGATCAAATTATCGAAATGCTTGAATTTGTTCAAATGATCGAAATGCTTGGATTCGTTCAAATGACAGAAATGTTCCAATTCGTTCAAATGATCCAATGCTTTAATTCGTTCATCGTTCATGATTGGTTGTCGTGTAAGATGGCCGCCATCGTTCATATGAACGGGTCATTGCGATCTTAGTGATATAATCGGCCACACGTTTCTCGTGATTGCAATTATATGACCCGATCGTTCATGATCGACAGAAGGCTAATATAAATAAATACAGATAGAATCATACTTAAACCGTCATCATTCAGAGTGAATCAAAAACTTATAATAAAATATAGGACATTTGGAGACAATTGAAATGAAAATTTGACTGTATAGATCAGGGGTTCCCAACCTTTTTCAGCTCGCGGCGCAGTTACAAGTTTGGTATTTTTTGACGGCGCCCTACCCTTGGGAACTAGCTGGCTAGTTCGCTATTAGAAAAAGAAATAGTCGAAAGAAATAGATACCTACACCCAAATACGATCAAAAATTAAAACATCCACAATATGAGATTGAGTTTTATTTATTTAAATGAGAAAATAACAATTAAGACATAAGAATAATAAAGTACGACAGTTCTAAGTCAATTGAATGTGATGGTTGAGCTTGGTAGTCTCCACACAGTTTCTCAAGAGATTTTGAGATTTCCGATTTCAGATATAGGAACCAACTCACGGCGCCTCTTTTTACTTTCTATGGCGCACTAGGGCGCCGCGGCGCACAGGTTGGGAACCCCTGGTATAGATTATTGAAATATTCTAAATACGTATTTTAAGATTTTAAAGACATATTTTCATTTTGTTTTTGTTTAAAAGCAGTTTATATTGATATATATACAACTCTTCCATCACTGAGTGACAGACAAACAATACACGTCCGAAGCGCAGAGAGAACTTAAATTTAGTATACACAAGCGGCCTGCCCGCGGCTTCGCCCGAGGAATTATGTTGTACTAAAGTATTAGAATGTTTAAGAGTCCTGACGAAATTAATGTTTAATTCAACAGTATGTTTTATGCGTTATCAAGATACTTTAGTACCTACTATTTGTTGATAATAGTAGCGTTACATATGTCTATTTCTACTATCTCAAATATGAACTTCTTAAAAACTAAAATACTTATATCTTTTGATAGAGTGAAGCGATTACAATGAAATAAAAACTAAAACCTTCTCTGAGTTACTTATAATTTTTATGTATAAAAGTTGCTTAAATTTGTTGTGTATTTTTTACGTGATACGTGTTCACATAAACAGATAAACGGACAAACAGACAAACCGACAAACAGACAAAAATTCCAAAATGCTGGAAATGGATTCTGTTAGTTATCCTTTAACACCCTGGCTAATTTTTTTTTAAATATTTTCAATATACAGAAACGACTTTTCTACAGATTTATTATAAGTATAGAGTATAGATATAGATGTACGAGTACACTACATTTTTAAAAATAATAGATTTTTTTTTCTGAAGTGCTCAACAAGAAATGCACTCGCAAAAAATAAATAGTAATATCAGTAGGTTAGGTTCCCAGATTGAGGTTCCCAGAGCTTCTTCTTCGTCTATCTTGGGAATAGACACCTGCTATGTACGAAATACAGGGTGAGGCTAAATAAGTATACAAATAATAAAATTTTATGTATATAGTAATTGAAATGACTGTATAATTATTCTTCATAGCTATGAATTTATATAATACAAAGCGCGGCCAGTTCACATTATAGATATACGAGTACGGCTGTGTTTTGTTTTTGTTTGAATTGTAAGAATTAGTCGCTATAAGAATCACATATTCTGCTCATTTCTTTTTTAAATTGTTTGAGCGCAGTTGTACCAGTTACATGTAATTGTCTATTACTCAGTTTATTTCATATATTTCTTGTAAATTAAATCTAAGAAATTTTTGAGATGAGTTCAATCACTCAACATGACCCCTAAAGATAAAGAAACAACGAATTATTTTATTTACTTAAGTAAGTAATTATATTTTCAATGAAAACGTCGAATCTATTTAAAATAAGAAATGTGTGGAACATTGAAGTAAAAATTTTAATACATTGAGCTTAAAAAAAGCTAAATCATACGAAAATAAAGAGGCAGTGTTTACGGAACTTTAACAATATTTATTTACTAAACGCATTAAGCGAGCGTACAAAGAATCCACGCTTAGGCGGGGCGCTTAGTAGCTTATTATAAAATTATTTCTCAGTTAGTAGGATGGATACAAAGTAGTACTATTATAATAAAATTTTAAATATTTTTATATTAACTTAAGAAGAAGAAACTCCTTAGCAATCCATGGATTCACCGTACCGGACCCATCGCGTTACAGAGAGAGGAGTTTGGAGAGTGCCTGGGACTTACGACTCAAGTGTAGGTTTAGGGACCCCTTACCCCTTTATATTGCGCATTTACTTTCACATCCACTGTACGCGCTCCTTCTACCTAACCAAATTCGAAAAGATTCTACTAATGCCGCCTTCGATACGTGATAAAAATGAACTGATAATCGTTCCAGAAAGGCCGCTCAGGTTCTAAGCCTACTCGATGAATTATTTATAATATTATGCAGCACATAACATATCTAATTTTCAATGTATAAAATATATTTAGTATAGAGTGCTTTTTCTTTAGTGTGTGAGATATATTCGCAATGTTTCTTATTTCAAGTTTCCTTCGCGTTGCGTTTACTTCTATAAAATAATTAAAAAAAAAATAATTAACTCTCAATATAATAAAAAGAGTAGTCACCCTAGTGCACACAGTGTGGGCACTGGGTACAGTGAAGGGTTAGCGCAGTGGGCGACTGTCGGCGGCTCGACGTCCTTGTCGAGATTATCCCATCCAAATGTCATATTTCATTACGACTCGCCTTCGGTCTCCACTATTTCTTTAAGTTTAAAAGGATTAACCTTTCTAGCCTTTTCATATTAAACTAGCGGACGCGCGCAGCTTCGCTTGCGTATTTAAGGGTGAATTCTAATAACCTATGAAACATGTGTTCAATGAAATATTTTTAGGAGTCTAAATTTCAAATTTTATAAAAATCAGTGGCGATTTAAGAATTTTCCCATACAAACTTTCAACCCCTTATTTGTCTTAGGGGGTCAATTCCAGAAAACCATGAAACATGTGTTTAATTATATACGTTTAAGAGTCTGAATTTCAAATTTTATAAAAATTGGTGACGATTTAAAAAAAACCTATACAAACTTTCAACACCTTATTGACACCCTTAGGGGGTAAATTTTAAAAAACCGTGAAACACGTGTTCAATTAAATATCTTTAAGAGTCTGAATTTTCAATTTTATAAAAATCGGTGCTTATTTAATTTTTTTTCCATACAAACTTTCAACCCCTATTTCACCCCTTTAGGGTTAAAATTTTTCAAAATCCCTTCTTAGTGGATGTCCAGATTACAAAAGTAAATACCTGTCCAAATTTCATGTTTCTACCATCAGCGGTTACGGCTGTGCGTGCGTCTTACCTCAGTCAGTGAGGACAAGTCCTTTTATATATATAGATTATTGCTACTTTTTGTTTTTGGTATTTGTATGAGGGCTTTCGTATCCCAAGGGCAGAAGCGTGTGAAATATTTAATATTTTCATTTTCTCGCTCTGGAGGCAATGCACGGCGTTGTGTTGCGGCACTCAACATGCAACGCTTTCAGAACTCGGTGCAAAGTGCAGAACGTAAGTGTCTTAATGGGACTGGTTAGGTTAGGTTAGGTTACTAGGTTTAGGTTCCCTCTGCCTACGCTATATACGGGATACAGCGGGAAGCGCTTGTGCTTCAGCGTCAGGATTAGCCTCCAAAGTGTTATTTTAAAATAATTTAGTCATATTAAAAAATTACAGAAATCCTCAATGATAATTTCATAATATCGTTATTTAATAAGAAGGTATTCCATACAATTATGGTACATTACAACGCCGAGCAGGATATACAAGTGTTGTATGTTTGTAATTACAAACATAATAATAATCTTGTTTCACATACATAGCTATTAAATATATGAGGAAAAAGGAATAGGCTATTAAGAATTCTAAGTTTGTTTTCAATAACACTTACCGACTCATTATTGTTATAATATTTTATCTAAGCAATAAAATAAAGGCAGTCGTGACTGTCAACGCGAAGAGTTAGGGTTCGTTTCCCACACGGGGAAATGAACACTATTTATTAATATTTTCATATATTTGCTCTGGTAACAGGGCAAAGGGAAGTGTTGAGTTTCGTCAATAAGAAAGTAGGGAGCGGATTGTTTTAACACTGGGTACCTTTTGCCTACCCTGCTGTGGGCGGGATAAAGCGTGAAGCTGATTTTCTAAGTGCTTAAGTTTAAATCTATATAAAAATATTTGGTAAATGTTAATATTATGAATAATATTATTATCATTCAATTTAAAATACTGGACAAATTGGAGATATATAATAATAAGAAAGAAACGCTAAAAACCATTAAGATGTGCCATTTACAAAAAAAACTGCAAAACTTTAAGTATTTTATTCGTAGTTTACTTTTATATGGAACATTGTGACTACGCATTTGACATATAGCGATATTATCTTGAAAGCTCCAAGAATTGCCAAGAACTTAAAAAAACTTACAACTTAAGTTATGCATGAATAACATTTCTTATATCAATCAAGTATTATCATTTTGTATTGTATTTGTTCATTTATGAGTGTAAAAAATATCAAATTATACTAAAGTTAATTTAAAAACGTAAATAGACGTTTAACTGTTCAGAGTAGTTGTGGGTTTAGTTCGTTCTCGCGTCTAGTATGAGGTATAAGTGAATATTTTCGTTTCCTTGCTATTGCGGTGAAAAATAGAGAACGGAGAGGCTTTTCATTAGTTTCTCTCTGATTATTATAAAAATATCAAAAATGCAAAACGTTCTTTATAAACAAGGAATATAGTAAATTAAGAAAGAATGAATTTTAATCCAATTTCATTTATTTCTATACATTTACTTATCTTCTATTTTTTATTTTCAGATACAAGATGGCGCTGCTATGGTGTACTTTGGCGTGTGCGTTGACAGTTGCGCACGCGCAATCCAATTATGGATCACAAGCGAACAATATCGAATATCAGGGAGACGGGCTTCCAGAACAAACTATTCTCGATGGAAAAGTAAGTATACTTATAGACCATGTAACAGCCTTTATGTTTGTAAATTACTGAGATACCCTATTCTTATTATTAATTTTTCATAGGCTATAGCTTTAAATAGTACTCGTATCTAGACACAAATAGATAAATCTTAAATAAACGTGCTGACCTAGCACATAATTAATAAATAGCACAAAAGAAAGTAAGTTTATAGCACATTGTTGTGAATGTAAACGAGGTGATGGATATTACCATTACAGATAATATCTGATACGCGGCTCCATTGTAAATGGATGTGCGTGTTCAATATAAGGCCTGGGTGGGTTATGTTCAAAAGAAAAAAGTTTTTTAAATTTTTTTATAGTCTGTGTACGTTATGAAAATAATATAGACATGGTATTTTGATCTAGATATAAGTTTACCAGTCAATTTCGCAAAGTAAAAATAAGCGGTACAATGGTGTGTGTTTTCTGTAGTTAGAATCCATAATGTGTTCTGTGTATCTTCTGTTCTTTATACTTTCTCGCGGATAGTAGTGTTAGGACACTCCATTCTTCATGTTTCGCTCTATTTTCTATATATTGCGTGGAATTTAACGCCGCAGTCTACTGCAGGAAATCTATTGACATACTTCGATTGATTCGATTCGAAACACAGTGCAGCGTTAAGTGACGCCGCTCAATATGCGGTGTTTCGATTTCGGGAGGAAAGTGGAGAGCAGAGAGTCTTTATACAAGGTCCTACTGCGGTGTAGTGTAAAACTAAAAACAAACCAAAAATCATATTATAATGAGACAGCCCACGTTTAAATGTGATATTGGTGCAATATTGGCCTTAGATACGAGGCCGAATGCCGTCAGGTTTCGGTCTCGGGTCAAGTAAGACTTTAGTAAAATACATATATGGTAGATACATTTATTTGTACTTGAATGTAAATTTGTAGAGATTTTCGTAGTTTCTCAAAAATAATATTATTCTTAATTAGGAAACGTTAAGAAGATTAATTTTTTCTTTCTCTCTGAGTTCATCTGCGATCAGTCTCAAATTATAAGCAGATCTGTTCATTTTAAGTTTGTTGGCGTTTCGAGGAACTTCCCCAGCGGGAAGCTCTACTCATCTTTTATAAATAATTAAAAAGCAAAATTATATAATATTAAAAAATTATAGAACTTGGAAAAAACAAAACTGTATTAAATAGGAATTTTAAGTGGCTATTCCTGCTTTAAAAGAATTAATGAGAATAAATGTAATATTTTTTGTCGTTCGTTTGTGGACACGAGTCCGGAACGAAGACCGCCAAAGGCTAATAATTAGCTGGATAGATTTATAGTGACTTTACAATATGCTGGTTAAATATAGAACTGAGGAATATCTTTGACTTCGAAATATATGGGATTTAATGTGGCAAAACCCATGGCGACCTTGAACTAGGAATGCCCTTTTTATACTGTAGTGATGTTTCCTTACATCATATATTATTTATTTTTAGTCGAGGACAAAAAGAGGACTGTCTGTGTATGTGTGTATGGTAAATTATTAGAAGGAAAATAAAAAAAAAGTATTAAACGGAATTTCCATAAAAGATGTAATTTTGTATCTTAATGTTTCACGTAGGCTATAGTGCCCTATAACTGCCCTAAAACTTGTGTAATCAGGTCTTGATGATATGTCTGTGATTTGTTTTAGCTAAAAATATATTTTTTTTATATAATTTTCAATAATTAGACAGAAACTAGGCATGTTTACTAATTTATGCCATATATATCTTTTTCAGGTGACGAAACTGGATGACCTAAGTCCAGTTATCTTTTTGAACAGAACGCGAGCGACTCTAAATTGCGCCGCCGGTTCTATGCAGGTCAGTACTGATATCGTATGACAAAACGTCGTAAGTGCTAAGAAAATATTGTCCTTCAAAGATGAATAATTGAAATTAATTATTAATGTTTTTGATATATTTTTGTTAACGGTAAGAAATGGAATATAAAAGACTTTTTTTTGGAGGCTGTCGCGCTAATAAGGATGTTAATGTTATCATAATCATCATCATCAACAGCCATCTTTTGTCCACTGTTGGACATAGGCCTTCCCCAATTCTCGCCAACATACTCGATCCTCAGCTTTTCGGACCCATCCGCTTCCCGCCAACCTCTAATGTTAATTTTATATTAAACCAAAAATAATAACATATTATTTTTGGTTATGTTTTAGAACCTTAATAAAATTAATATTTATTAAACTGTTTAATAAATTAAATAATATTTATTTCTATTTTGTATTCGAGTTCACACAATTATATTTATATAGAATATATCAATAATCTTATCTTTTTAGATTGAACTAAAATTCAACGAGAAGTTCTACGGCATCGCGTACGCAGACTTCGACCGTCACTCAGCGTGCCAGGTCGCTGGGAAAGGCGCTACTTCTTACAAACTTGAGCTGCCGTTGAAAGGATGTGGCACGAAACAGGTATTTTAATGTATATAAATAAGTTAATTTTATTGTTTTTGTCACGGTTATTTATTTAAATAAGCCTAAAAATGTATAATTTTCTAATCAAAATTTTTACATTTTATTATTGAGGCTGTCGTGGCACACGGGCACAGCATGTTTCTGTAAGCGCGAGAGGTTGTGGATTCGATTCCTACTCGAGGTAATGGTAATATTTCCATTTCTTCGCTCTGGCGTCGAGGCCTGCTACATGGTGCAAATTTTACATGGGATACAACGTGAAGGTGGAAAAAAATAATTTTTATTCGTAAACTCATGCAAATACAATATTTTATTAATATTTTTTCCTATACATATTATGGACCTATAATCTAGATGTAGGAGTTATATAATAAATTGATCTATACTTTGTTAATTTTAATGAAAAAATTCTACTACTTCATACGTAATTGAAGTTACTAAATATTACATAAAGAAATTATAAAATAAAAGTACTTTAATTAATAAAAAAACGTAGCATTTCATACATCTTTAACATTTCAGGATCCATTACGTGTTTTCACCAACAACATAGTGGTGAGGTTCCACCCTGGTCTAGAGATGGATGGCGATGAAGTCATCACTATAGTCTGTAGATATCCACCGCCCATTGTACCTGTATACAACCCTCTTATATTCACGTGAGTATATCTGTCTTTTAATATGTTACGCTAATCTAAGGAACTAGTGATGAGGTTTGCTGGTAGAAAAGCCGCTGATAAAATCTAGTTTATTATTAAACAAGAATTGTTTTACAATTTGTTTGTCATTGATGACTGTGAGATAAGGAATGGAAATATACAACATAGTTGAAATCAAAAGAGGCTTTATATTAAACTTTATATTAAAGTTTTTTGTGATTATATATGTAGAACATTTTGCCGAAACCAGTTAAACAATTTCTAAAATTATCATAACCTGAAGCTTTATCTAAATGTTATATAATGAAATCATATGTACATATTTATAGAGATTATTGGCGAGTAAAGCTATAATAGTCTAAATTATTTTTATATACCCCTTGCTATATACCCCGTATATAGTAAGGTGGGCAGAAACGTAAACGTAACATAGAGAAACGTAATGAATGTACTCTATTCATTCCGTTCACGAACTTTTAATATTTGCGAGACATTACGTGTTAAGTGGTGGAGGAAATGTAAATCATCCATCAAATGAAAATTTATTCAAGTGGAAATCGAACCCACGATGTCACATTTACGGTCAGACGTTGTGCCACTGTGCCATGATAGGTTTAATTTAAATTAAATTTAATTCTTAATTATGTTGTAGTCACCTATGGACAAACTTGCTCATATATTATTGTATAGTGCTTTTTACACAACTTTTCTCGAATTTCTTAAAGTTTAGAGGTTTTGATATACCATTAAGGAGGAGGCTCCTTTTCTCATTTAGTCGTACTTTTCATAATTTAACTATATTATGATTTTTTTTTAAAAATACAATGCTTAAGGCATTGTGGTACACTAGATTCAAATCCGCAAATTTCATGTATTATCAAATACTTCAGGCGTTACGACATTTTATAAAATAACAAAAGAATTAAATAATAATCAACAATTAATTACGTAAATTTAACATTACATAAATATTTTCATACAAATATATAATGGCTATCGCAAGGTAATTTCGAAGCCTTATCTGATAGTCCGTCACTCGTTATGTTATTGTAAATTATATTGTTTTCAACATCCTTCCTTCTGTGCGGTGGCTCGTAAAATTGCGAAGTTTATTTCTAGAAATATCTATATATTTGATTTTTAACCGACTTCTGTAAAAAAAGGAGGTTATCAATTCGACTGTATTTTTTTTTTATTTTTTTTTTTATGTTTGTTACCTTATAACGTGTGTTACCTTATAACTTTTGACTTCAAAATTATAAAATCTTTGTAAAATTATTTTTCACTTTTTAGTTCGTTGTTAGAAGTCGGTTTTTCTTTTTGTTAAAAAATAATTTATTATGTATTAATAATTAATAAGTAAGCATTGTATTTAAATAAAAAATGGGTTTTCTTAACTTATTTGAACCCGCAACCAACGATATAGTGTCTCATATCTACTTTATTTAACAGACCAGATGCACCAGGACCACTACCAGCCAAGGCACCCCTCGCCGGTACCCACATACTTATGATAATTTGTGCCATACTTTTCCTCACTTTACTACTCCTTGGTCTTGGAGTTTCTTACTTGTGTTTGAGGAGACGAGCTCTACCACCCCCTAGAAGATTGATTGATGATTCATCAGCTTCTATTATTAGTAGAGAGAGTATACAGGGTGAGTTGTTTTTGGATTTTTTATGTTAATGTAAATAGCCCTTGTTTAGTATAGTTTTATAAAAAGGCATAATTATTGTAAAACTCTATAGAAGTGAAGATCCCACGCGCGCACCCTGTATACCCGGTAGCGGCAGAGAGTGCTTCAGTATCGGATCTACCTTCTGACTATCCTTCGGAGACGCCCAGCGAGGCGGAACACGCGCACACTAACCAGGGATTCATTATTGACGAATATCAGAGTGAGGGTAAGTGGTTTTGAGAGTAAATAGTCTTATATTGTATTTCTTGGGGAGTGGACAGCGTCGTACTGTAATCGTAATGGTTGTGGGTTCGATCCCCGCTCGAGGAAATAAATAATTTTCATTTTTCTGCTCTGGTATGATAACGTGTGGCGTTGAATTCTGCTACTCAACACGAAATTTCACGAATTTAGGTGGAGAACAGAGAAGAACGGAATATTTTAACATATCATTTTCTCTGCTATATGCAGAATGAGGCGTAAAGTTAATAAAAATATATGTCATACTTATTTTTAAAATGGAAAGTGTATTGAGTAAATATAATAATTATTACCTTTATGATGCTTCTGCGGAATAGGGAGAATTATAATTTGGGAAACAAAGTAATTTATAACGTCGCTTTACGTATTCTTTGCGCTCTCACCTTGCTTCTAGCAAGGTTTATCTTGCTTGGCTTACCTTTGCAGAAATAAAAAAAAATTTTATTTAAACCTACATTTATATTTATCAATTACTTACATTGCTTAACTTCTTGAAATACTACAAAAAAGCAGCTACGAATCAATCATAATTTTCAAAGAAATATTTTAAACTTTCAATTTTGGTACAAATACTACTAGATCAGATCTATCTTCAAAACATTAATTCAGCTTATATTTTTCCAAATTATGATTCAATAATGACAAAATAAAACTTTAAAAAATTAAACAGCTATCAGTCTCTATCTCAAACTGAGCACAATGGCAGTAGATTCGATTTCAACTCAGGGAAATGAGTTATTTTCATTTCCTCGCCCTATCAAGAAAGGGTGGAGTTGACGAAAAGAGAAGAACTGAGTGACTAGATTCTCTCTTCATCAACCTATCTAAGAAAATTAAAAAGAAAAAAAGAATATAATAACATAAATAACACTTAATAACCAATCTAACCCGTAACTCCACTAACAGGCTACGGTGAAACCCACGAAGCTCATTCCCGCCTCCACACGCACGCAGCAGGTCCCGCGTTCGACGTCCGCGTGCGGGTGCAGCGCCCCCCCGCGCCGCCCTCGCCCGTGTCGACGATAACCACTACTGAGGTCGATGGTGGGAGTGTGAGGTGAGTTATAGCAAGATATGTCTCTGCTTCCCTTGCTATGTCTTAAAAGTTCCGTGGAAAGTGAGTAAGAGCGTGTTTCAATACTAGGCTCCAGAAGAAATTAGGTTCCCTCAGTCTACTCTGTTGTATACGGTATATAGCGCGAAGATAATAAATAAGATTCCTCACTTCTTTCTTCTTTTCTTTAGCTGCACGCTGTATCCCGCGCATAGCAGTATAGGCAAAGGGAACCTGAGAACCTAGTGCTAAGATCAGTTCCTATTAAAACACTTCCGCTCACTATTTTCCACCGAATTTTGGAGGCATTGCGTGTCACGTGACAGAATTCAACGCCGTGTTTTGCCTCGACATCAAAACGAAGAAATGAAATGATGAAATATTTCATTTTCTCGAATGGAAATCAAATCCTGCCTGAACCTGTCTGCACCACGGCTAGCCCCAACTCTAGGTTCCTCACTTACCACTTTCAATCCACCAGACAACACATCCTAGAGGAACATGAACGCCAAGAGTCCCTCCGCACGGTGTCTCCGGCCGCGCTCCCCCTCCCCGCACGCGCCGCGCACGCCTCCCCCCCGGAGCGCCCGCCGCGCCCTCCCGTGCTGTATAGCGAAGTTAGCAGGGATAGACAGGTATGGTTACTACTTATGTATTTTTTTTATTATCACCATTAAAAAAACCATTTCTTGATTAAACAATGTGTGCTAATGTTGTTGACACTTTTCTCCTTATTTCTCGGTGTTTCTTAACATAATCGTCACAAATATATTTTTTGTTTATATTTTTTTACATAAATCTGCATATAATGTCAACATTTGTCCTTAATATTAATTAATGACAACAAATTATGTAATTTTTCTTTAACATTTTATAGTAAGTTTTTTATAGTAATTTTTATTTGTCTGTCTTTTTATCTGTGAATACTAAAAAACCTCGGACAGATGTTATGTAAAGAAATATCAAAAAGATTTCTAAAGCAAACATTAAAGACTTTACACATTTGCACTTTCATAAATCTCCAAAGTTTTCAATAATCGAATTTACTAAGACCAACATTTTTTGCACCATTACTGTTATTTTTGTATGGAAAATTTATTTTTTAACTTAAACGGTTTAATAATCTATGACACTGCTATATTTGATAAATAAGGACAATTTAAGAATCTACTGAACTGATAATAATGATTTTCTGGTGCTCTGTTGGATCGATTTTCTTATCATTTATTAGGGATTTCATCACATTTGCACTATTTATTTTTATTTGGTACAATATATTTAACATAATCATTATGGGTCCATTAATCCAGGGCATTACGAATGGGTGAGACCTAGACCTTCGCTCTCTATTTGTTAAAGACAATTTTAGAATTTGCTAAATCGATTCAGATAATTCTTTTATTAGATTGTTTTTATTTATTGCACCGTCACATGTTCTTTTGGAAAAATCATATTTAACCCAATCATAATCGGTCCATTAATCCACGGCACTAGGAATGGGCAAGACGTCCTCGGTCCATCGCGTCCCTGAACACGGAGATGACGGACACTCACTCGGTCACTGAAGTCACTGACCGCTCGCACGCGAGAATGTTCCATATTAAGGTACACATTGGGTTTGGTTTGGCTTGGCGGTTATAGGCTGGCAGATTTTGATTTTTAGGACATTGTATTTTTTTATGTGTTGAGGTTATTTAAAAACTGCTTTTTTATTTTATTGATAGCTAAAGCTAAAATTATACATGTTAATATTCTGTAGTACTTTTGTAATATGTATATGACAATTGGAAAGTCTTAAATGCAACTATCCCACTCACAGCAGAGTAGGCAGAGGGAACCTAGCGGTAAAACAAGGGGGGAGGGGCGGAACTCAACGCTGCGCTTATCCTCGGACACCCGAGCAAAGAAATGGGAATATACATTTAAATAAATATTTACTTTCCTCGAGTGGGGATCGAACCCACAACCAGGCACAATTACTTTGATTGATTTCTCGATATATGGCGTTTCGAGCGTGCCAGTTGAGCACAATTCATTTCGCCAATGCCAATTACTTTACGTTTACATTCAAATAAGTAATAATAATAAAAATGAACATAATAAAATGTGTGATAATAAAGTATTTATTAATTTAAATAATATATAAATAATAATATAATATTTATTAGTACATATACTTACTGCATTAGTTATTTTATTTTAGAAAAAATATTTTGTGTGTGAGTGTATTATATATCTTTAATGTAAAAACCGAAATTGCATCGGCAATCGCTGCAAGATTGGCAACGTTTAAGCTTTTATTAAGATCGTTGCTTATTATTTAAAACTGACGTTTGCGATTGAAGTCTTAAATGTTATTGAAATAAAAAAATACACGCTTTTCTACTGCCTGACAAATTATCGTAAAAGTAATGCCTTAGCAAATTATAACAAGAGAAGGGCTTTATTTTAGTATTATCAAGTAATATTAAAAAAAATATATAAATTTAGAAGCTAAATAAACATATCTTGTATAGAAACCGCCTCCTCCACCTCCGGTCATGACCGAACGTATGGAGACAGAAGAACAAGAGATGCTGATGGAAAGCTTGGAACCTATACCTGAAACTCCTATCATGCCTGCTAGGTAAGCTGTAATTTTTAATACTTATATATTTAAAAAATGCTTTCTTAGAAGCCTTAATAAAAATAAATTATGGTAATATTTACATATACAGTACAATTTTCCTAAACCAGTAAAATAAAGTGTGGGTTTAAGTTTGGTTATCTAAAACATTCGGTGATTTAGTTTTCAGTGAATTTGTATTTCTTTAAAAATATTATTAATATATTATAACTAGCGGACGCGCGCAGCTTCGCTTACGTATTTAAGGGTGAATTCTAATAACCCATGAAACACATGTTCAATTAAATATTTTTAAGAGTCTAAATTTCTAATTTCATAAATATCGATGGCGATTTAAGAATTTGTCCATACAAACTTTCAACCCCTTATTTGCACCCTTAGGGGAAGAATTCTAGAAAACGATGAAACACGTATTCAATTAAATACTTTTCAAAATCTAAATTTCAAATGTTATAAGAATCGGAGCCGATTTAAATTTTTTTCCATACAAACTTTCAACCCCTGTTAACCCCTTTAGAGTTAAAATTTTTCAAAATCCTTTCTTAGTGGATGTCCAGATTACGAAAGTAAACATCTCTCCAAAGTACACGTTTCTACCATCAGCAGTTAAGGCTGTGCGTGCGTCTTACCTCAGTCAGTGAGGACAAGTCCTTTTATATTATTACTAGCGGACGCGCGCAGCTTCGCTTGCGTAATTAGGGGTGAATTCTAATAAACCACGAAACATGTGTTCAATGAAATATTTTTAAGAGTCTAAATTTCAAATTTTATAAAAATCGGTGGCGATTTTAAGATTTTTTCATGCAAACTTTCAACCCCTTATTTACACCCTTAGGGGATAAACTCTAGAAAACCATGTTCAATGAAATATTTTTAAGAGTCTAAATTAAAAATTTTATAATAATCGGTGGCGTTTAAAAGATTTTTCCATACAAACTTTCAACCCCTTATTTGCACCCTGAGGGGG